>DWJZ01004210.1:0-15694 GCA_018249125.1 Asbolis capucinus | reverse complement strand
TAAATTATGCTACTAGCTTAGATGCAGAAAGTGTATTGAAATGCAATTCAATAATATAATAAGAAACAACAACAACGAAGGCATAAAACAAAATACTTCAATAGGTCGAAAGGTTATAAAATCCTTCATGAAATTAAAGTTGGCAGAGTTTAATTTTCGAGTTTGAATGTTACCTACTTTCTCGTACTTTGTACTTATTAATTAATAAATGAATTGATCAAGAACCCCACAGAACCGAGAACAGTCCCATAAACATTAGTATAGAAATTAGTAATACCATTTTATCATTTATTGGCTGATTTTGACGTTGACATTAAATATTATTGAATAAAGTCAGGTAATCGACCAACATTGATAGTTCGCAATATTTCCACAAATTAACTGGCGACACTTCTTTTTTTCGTATAGTTTTCTAGTAAAAATATATGAGTTTTTTGTAATTGCATTGATATAATAGGTATTGGTATAGCTTATAACCTTTTAAATAAATATGATCACACCTATTCTATCCAAGTTTTTCAGTGTAACTACAATACTACTCCATCGATATTATAAATCGATATGGGTTTTTTGACGTAGGTTCGCACTAGTGTCAAATGATTCTAATAAATAACTCTGAGATTAACTATCAATCTTTATTTAATGCGGATTAGTTAAGGACTCATTACGACTTAATAAATGTACTTTTCTGCGGTAGAACGAATGAATGTTACTGCAACAGAATTAGCAGAATACATTTTATTAACTAATACTGCAACAGATTAAATTACTTTCGATCCGTAAGGCTTAAAATATAATTTAAATGTGTCATACTTTAGTAGAAGACATAGATTTATAGAAAACAATGTTTTATAGAAAACAAGAGTTCCACCATGCTATTTGTTAGAAGGATATAATTTAATTTAATTTAATTGGTTATCAACACAAAAGTTTACTGTCAATACAAATAGTTTTATAATTGCCAGATAACAATAAAAGTAGAATCATTATCCGAAGTTTCTAGGATCCAACTCAAGAATAATATTCAATGTTAACAGTACTAAAGTTTAGCTAGATTCGATCAACAATTCAACTAGATGCAGATCTGCGGTAAAAATGTGTCTGAAAACTTGAAATGTGGGCGAGTATTTTATTTAGTTCGCCCTAAATAGCGCAATGTGTATTTGAAAGTTGAAAAAATTATGTTCGAAAAAGGTATTTAACGGTCTTATTTATGTATAAAAAGTTATATTGGACATGTATTTACCGAATCTAAGCCTTACACTCACAAGTGTCGGCCAGCCAATAAAGGACTTTATTTGTTGTCATTTAAAGTTTGTTTCTTAGTTCGTTAGAGAAAGCCCGTACAGGTGTATTGGCAAGCACATGAATTTTAGCTTTGATTTTGTATATGAGGAGTTATCTAAGTGATTGTTGGTCGAAGATAGCTGGCAAGTGTATTGTTGCATGTGACAAAATATTTAGCAATACATAAGAGTTAGTAAAACTAAGGTAAGAGGTTAGATGTTGGCAAGCATTAGTATGTTGTATAAAAACTGTGCCATTGACAAATACAATCCAAAATGATTTTAAGTAACATTTGTATTAATAGGCAATATATATAATTTTACATAATTGTAGCATATTCTTAAGGAAATATCATTCTAGACTGTATTTATCAGATTCAATACATGAACATGAGCTTGAAATTAGTTAATCAATTAATACATCTTTCCCGTTCCTATGATATGCTAAATAGTCTGATTTGCTAAGAATGTCATATTAAGTAACTGAAGAAAATTAATTTGAAGCCTTACTATAAAATATCTATAACAATTTATTAGAACATAACTCATAAAAGCATATACAAATGGTTTTCTGACTCTTTCATTACAGTGACTAATGTCTGTAATAAGAACGGGATAGATAACTTCCACCTTTCAATTGTCATGTGAGAATTCAATAGCAAGAGTGGTACGGCAGGCGGAATCTGTGATTGGGTGTCACTTTCATACAATTAATACAAGACAAATTTTTAACGGCTTTCTCATAAAACCTTTTGGCCCAAAACCACTTAATCATTATGCTATGTTATGGGTACTCACGATATATGTTTCCATGCAACTGGGTCAAAATATCGGCGCAAAAAACATACATCGTGAGTACCCGTAACAAAGCATAATATGCATAGTCGAAGATGATTTGAGTTTTTAAATCATACGAGTTTAGTAATTTTTTACCGTTCTGATACAAGCGTCTAGGATTCCCTGTGTTGCGGGCAGTATGGGCACTAAAGAGAAACTTGTCCGAAGTATGTGTGTAGATAAATAATTAAAAATGGTCTTAACAACGTATTTAATACAGGGTCAAATTTATAAAGCCGTAAATTTGTGTTTGTGATTACGTTACTGTCAGGAACTACTCTGAATAAAAATTTTTGTTGGATAGTCCATTTTCCAAGGCAGATCTTAGGATATTCGTTTATCCTGGGAAACATCTAAATCAGTTGAGTAATTACTCAACTTGCAGATTATATAGCGGAGTACTCTTAAGGTATTTTAATCCCGGACAATGGTTTTATTCCCACGTGATCAGAGGAAAAAGTTAATTAACATTTGGCAGAACAAGGTTTATAAGTCAGTTAATACGTTATATATCCCATGAGGTTGATTCCGTCAATCGCACTACTCCCAATCTGCACCACCACCATTACATCTAACTAATGACCAGTTCTATTGTATCTGCGGCACTGACCAGCTAGTGAGAGGTGTTTGCTGCTTCAGCTTGCGGATCTCCTTGGTGGCCCAGTTGGCGAGGGTCTTGGTGCGTTGGGTGCGGCTGCGGCGGGCGGCCTGTAGGAGGTCCAGCAGAGGCCTGGTCTCGAGGAGAGGGAGGACCCGCTGACCAAACACAGTACAAAGGTCCCCGGTGAGGCCTGCAACCACTGACATGTGTCCGTCCGTTCGTTCCGGTTCGCAAGCCACCGTTATCATGAAGTTCACTATCGCTGGCACATGGGGCTCCACTAGCGCCACGTCAGATCGCACCTAAAAATCCATTTTAATTAGTATGCTTTTAATTACGCCAAGCTCAACCTTTTGACAGTTGAGCCAAAGTAAGGAACCGTAGATTTAGGGTGAGCCACTTGATTTTTTTTTGTATGAAACCTGTAATGTTCGTAACAAGACACTTTTTTTTACATGAAACCCATAACGCGAATAACGAATTTTTTGCCATACATCATCGCGATTTCAATGAAATTTGGTAGAGACTAGAGCTTGAAAAAGAACATAGGATACTTTTAATTCTAATAAATTCTTGAAGGTATTATTAACATTGGGCTGTAAGTTTAAGTTCGTCACTGTAAAAATATAAACTATGTTTTTTTTTTTTGTAATGACCATATAATTTATTACTAAATAATATACTACGCTTTTTTGTTGCGTTCCGTTGTGTTTACGCAAGATCTAAAAAATTTCAATACACCAGTTTCATGATCATCTAAATTAGGTTGAATATTTGTAGGACACAATTTCAGATTAACAAGGTATATTAAAAAAATCAAAAACACAAGCTTTAAATAAAGATCCGTAAAAAAAAAATCTTAACTGCATTGTTGAACGTTGATGGGGTTCCTTTCTCTGGAGCCAATTCTGAACATATGAGGTCATGCTTATCATAAAAATGCATTGTCATCGGAACCAAAGCTGTATGCAAAATACCAGCTCCGTCATGTAAGAGGAATTAAGCTTGCAAGATTTGACTCGTAAGAAACAAACATACACTGCAAGTTATAAATGAAATAAAACAAATATTTATTTCTATAAGTTATTACTCACCTCGCCACCAGCCCCTTTCAGTCCTTGTATAATTCCAGTGTAAGCTTCAAGAACGCTCTCACGGAGCTCACCGAGATACTCCACCATGTCATAATCATTACGATCTACCTGTGCGTTGCTGGCCTGGAAGAAACAATTATTATTGTACAGTTTAAGACAGCAAAATATATTTATATGTATAATAACATTCAATGTAGAGTAGAGAAATACTGACATTTTTGAGGTTTCTAATGTGATATCGTAATTAATTATATTTTTTTCGGCTTACATTGCAAACGCAGGCTGAACCCTACGAGATTTATCAAAATAATGTAATAAGTATTTGTACACCTTGAAAGAGTCTACAAAAAACTCCGCGATGGTATATGTCTATCTCTTATGGATAACACACAATAGCATTTTTTTGTCATTCACGAAAATTAATGGCTTATTTTCGATGCAATTTTAAACAATACAGCATCAATCCTTATCCAGTTAAGTACCTTAAATACATTGCTGATTTCATTTACATCAATATGGCCGTTTACAGCATGTTAAATAAATATTTACGAAGATGCTACAGATTTAAAATCCAGGGGCATAGCGTTGTGGGGTTACCGACCGATCGGCGGCGCGAGCGTGCTCTAATATTTTTTTTTACCCGTGCGAAGCCGGGGCTGGCCGCTAATATATCAATAAATTAAAATTTAATAACAATATTAATAAAGTTATTACATACCTGCAGCAACATCTGCATAACTACATTGAAATATTTTGCAAAATCCGGTCCAATGCTCAGTGCAATATCTCCAAAAACAGACAAAATTTGTGGTTTCACAGAGCGGTGGATTGACGAATCTCCAAGATTTTCCAACAGGTGAAAAATGATTTCATCACAATAAGGCAGCACCTGCAAACAGATTTCAAGGTAAATAAATTAAAATAAAATTTGCATATTTATATATAATAAAAATAAATAAATAAATAAAATTAGCACTTTATGATGGGTGATTGAAGAAAAATGGGAAGAAGGATGAATGAAAGACTGGCAGAAAGAGAGAACAGCAATTTTTTGGCGGCGGTCTTAATCTGTTCAACTACAATCGAATATTTATCGAAATAATATTTTTACCTTACTCTTTAATGCTCGACAAATGTCACCAGTGAGACCAACAGCTGCTATACACACTTGATACTCTTGATGGTTCTTCAATCCAACATAGAGATACTGCTTGAAGGCATCCATGTATTTTAAGAAACCTTCGCCTAAAACTTCAACCAACGTGGATACAGCCATGAGAGCATCTTCTTGCACTCCACCAGCCTTGCCTGCGTTCCCAGCGAACATAGTCAATAGCGCTGTCATAATGGCATCAGAGATTTGTGGAGCATCCTCCGGAGTAACCTTCCGCAATACAGACTGTAGAGTAGCACACAACAAACTTTGCAGGTCATTAAACTGCGAGCGATCAGCCTGACTAGATATGTGGTTCTCCATCTGTAGAACTTGTTGTAGTCGGTCCAAAATTACCATTGTTGTCTTCTGCACTGTCACGTAACAGTCTGTAGGTGAATTTTTTACCATTTCCATGAGAGCCTCGTAAGCGGCCGATCTTAGGTTGTGTTGAGCTGCGTCTTGGCGATCTGTGGTCTCCAGAAGTCTTTCGACAATGAAATCGAAGTAATTTGACATACAGTAAGTTTTAGGTTGGTGAGAATCGTCACATTCGGCCGCTTCGTATGCAGCTTCAGCTAAGCCAGTGAATGCCCAACATACATTCGCTGCTACACGTGGTTCGGCTTTCAAACCATTAACAAGACTTTCCAGCAAAGGTTTGAGGAATTTTTCATTAATGGCAGCTTCAGGGACTATCTCACAAATTCTTCCAAATGTCCATGCTGCAGTGTCTCTCACAGCTACACTCGAGTCATACATAGCTGCAATAAGAGTAGGCATTGCATCCTCTACTAGTGGTTTAAGAGTATTAGGTTGCAAACCACCCAATATTGAACCGAAGGCCATCAGAGCAGCCTCTCTATATCTCCAGTTTTCATTTTTAATATTAGAATTAATGAATGGTAATGCGTGTGGTACAATTTCATCTTCACAGCAATTTGAAAGGAGCATCAAGCAAACGGAAGCAGCTTTAGAAGGATTCCACTCTAGTTCGTCTTCTGAATCATCCTGTTTGGTTAACTTTTGCATGAGAACAGGTGCCAAGTACTGTAGGGCACCTCTGGCATAGAACCTTGAAGTTCTGGCTGGTGGGTGTCCTGAAGATAAGAAAATTGAAATAAAAAACATAGTCCATTACAGTTCCATTCCGAGCTATAAGAAATAGATCTTTGAGAAGTCAGGATGAACAAACCGCTTGGTCATTCCTGCTTTCAACCAGATAAATAGATGATACAGAGTGACACTGAATTAAATTTACCCTCCTAATAATTATAAATAATTTAACTGGATGACTTATTAGTATTACCAGTGAATATATTTAATTTTCCTCAAAGCTCGGCTTCAGCACTTCCTGTCTTGTGAAGAACTTACCTAACATGTTTTAATGAAATTTCACATATCAAATATCAAACTAGAAGTCAGTGCAATGACATACACATATACCTAATCAAATATATAATAATAACATCTTACCTGCATCTTCTGCTTCTGCTTCTTCAATAGCAAGATCTATTTCTTCATCACTAACATTTGACCAAAACTCAATGCCTTGTAGAGATATCTCATCAACATCAGACTTCATAGCTTCTAGTGTGATCGGGAACAAGGCTGGACCCATGTATGGCTCCATGTATTGATAATACAGAGATAATATTTTTACCTGATGACAAATATAGGTACATATTAAATCCATCCATCCATCAGCTTTTAATCGTCCACTTATGGACATAGGCAACCCCAATTTCCTGACTCTCACTGACCCTGAGCCTTCTGAATCCACTGGAAATCCATAATTATATTATATACAAGATAAAATTATCCAAGATAATGTGGATATTACTATACAAGATAATGTGGATGGAGTTCAGTAATTTCTGTAATCTTTTTTGAATAATTACTAAAATTTTATGAAAATCGGCACGCACAAGGTGCAAAGCCAGCGAGCAGTCATGAGGGGGAAGGACGGTGGCTCCAGTTAGCTTTGCCAGATACCATGCCGCGCGGCTCAGCCCAAAGTGACTACTCCACGCGGACGAGGTCTCGTGCAGAAGCTAGTTACATAAAAAACAGGTGTTGCCTCAATGTTTTATAATTCTGAAGATGGTTTGCTTCATTACTTTTTTATTGCTCTGAAATTGATAGGAGATCTTTTCAAAACACTATGGCGACTTAGTGTCCTTATAGCTATTTGAACATGTCGAAATTTATAATGAATAGAATATGGACTTAAAATAATAAAATGATGGCTGTTGTGACACCAATATTTTATTATTACAAATAATAGCAGCAATTACTACCTGTTCTTTTTACTTTCCCTATTTTGTGAACAAAATACCATCTAGACTACTAAGTTATTAGTGTGATAAAAGTATAATGTTGTGGTAACTAAATAAAATATGATCCAAATTATACTGGTACTAATGCAAGCAGAATAAAACAGAATATATAGCAAATAAAATGTTTAATCATGTATGATTTAAGGAGAGCCAAATGTTAAAAAACTATACACAGTTTAGTGTTTAGTAATTAAATTTGTAAATATGTGAATGCATTAATAGCCTGGCTTGTTTCAATTGTATGTAACGCAAAAGTTAAGCAACTGCTGTCGCGGTCGGAAGAAGCATGGGTGAACTGTAGTAGCAAAAAAAATTTCATGAACTTCCGTTCTCCAGAGCCCACGTAAAGCCATCTGTCCCAATTGTTCTTTCCAACACTTGGATCGGTTGCTACTAACCCCTCCACCAATCTGCATTGGGACAGCGCTGTGGAGTATGCTCTAGGCCTCTTCATTATAAGAGGCCCATGCCATATATGAATGTATAAATTGTTTACACTTACGAGACATTGAAGAGCTGCAACATTGATTCTCATGTCACTAGACTGTGTAGCTTCACACACCACCTCCATGATGAAGTTGCGCTCATTTTCTTTGTCAAAGTTAGCTTTTGTGAATTCAAGCGAATTAAGCAAGGCCTGTGTGGCAGCAAGTCTGACATGATTGCTGGTTTCACTTGATCGCATTCCGTGAATAATAGCGGTGAGGATGGGATTACTCTGTTCTGACAATACTTCAGCATCTATTTCCTGGCATATGTAACCTAAAAATCAAAGGTATTTTTGAATATACTTTATAAAATTGTCATCAAATTCTAATGCTCTACTATAAATTTTATCATATAAATCATGATTTAGAACACTAAGGGTTCAGCCAAACTTTTGAATATATACAACAGTAATCATAATAACACTTAATTGATGATCAGTATTTACTAAATGTATTTTAAAATCAATGATTTGCTATATAAACTTACACACATATTATATCACAAATATTCCACAGTTTACACAATTTATAACATAAAAAAGCATTGTTATTTACAAAGATTCATTATTTACCAATAGCTTCTAATGTAGCTTCTTTCTTTAGTTCTGTGGACTGGGCATTGACTACATTTTCTACAAGTGTGGGTATAAGTTCATTCCACTGCCCGACTGGGAGTTCTGCAACTGCTACATATGCCACACACTGGGCTGCTGAACTTGGCCTACTGTTTTCTGTTCCTATTGCTGTTAAGATCTGGAAAAAAAAACTTTTTTTAGTATTTGACTTTAGTGCTGTCTTAAGTGTAATTTCACAAGTTTTAAACATAATTATATAAATTAACAAAGATTCTAAAATTTGTGGTAGCCTTGCAGTTCAAATGTGAATTTCTAGAACAAGAAAAATTGAGTTTGAAATACTTTTGCATTCTTGAGAGTTCTCTATATTCCTTTTTATAATATATGCAATCTTGGTAGATTCTGCACTTAGTTTATGCAATGGTGGATTAAGTTTTAACTCTTGTTAAGTCAGCATATTGGAGCAATTCAATAGTTATGAGTTTTATTGTATGAGTGAGAAAATAATTATAACATACATTTTTCTTAATGTAAAGTCTTATGTCTTCTGGTAATGAGAGCCATCTCTGCTGATATTGTTGTTTCATAGTTGGGTCTTTGGAGGTGAGGTGGTTTTTTAGCTGCAAGCCAGCAGCCATCCTGGCCACTTGGCTGTTGCCACCCTGCACCAGCACATCTGACAACATCTTAATGAATGTTGTGAAGTTGGTAACGGCTGCATGGTCAAGGTATTTCTCAGCAGCTTCCAATTCATTTCGATCTGAAATGTGATGTTGGATATATAATATAATACTCTTATCATTAGGCCAAATTCCTTTGTTCTTATTGTCCATTTATATATTTCAAAATGTATGATTGTTACATTTATACACATACTGATATTCATGTTTTTATCATTTAGTGATATACCTAGTTGGGTGTTGTGTGATAATCCTGTTAGATGTTTATTCCAGCATGCAGTTGTCAATCAAAAACTCGACACATGGCAATCCGTTTACAATGTCTTTGTGATTTTAACATAAGAAAATGTCGAAGACATCCTAATATTGTAGCTGATGAGTATTTGTTGAAAACATTATGTACAAATAGGATAATAAGGACTAGAAACTTCCTTACATGACAGTCAGATAGACATGTCATAGCTATAACATGATAGTGTTTTTATGAATGGACATAAACTTATACATTCAGCTAAAGTGAAATGTGATTGTAATTTATCGCAACTTATTCCTGTTCAACGACATCATTTCACCGAGAGATAATAACCGTCATCATACTGGCTACATGCGTTATGTCAGTTGACAATAAAGAAGCGCCATGCTCATAGCGTAATGTCGAAATTATTTTGCTTACCTGGTGAAATAGTTTTTTCTAATATTTGTATTAGAGCTATGGTTGTTTCCGTTAGCATCTTGTTAAACTATTTTTAAACTCAACTTAAAACTAACTCTGAATCGAATAACTAAAGAAAAAATGGAAACCGGCACACCACGAATGCTCACAATTTCACTCAAAAAAGTTGACTATAGACAATTCCGTTTATTTTTTATTCTACAAATGTAGTGAACTGAACTCTCGGAAATTCATCTGTTTTTTAACAGTTTGCGATTACTATGGAAGTCAAAGTATTGTCTTTCTATAGTCCGTTTACGTTATTTTTCATGTACATAATCAAAACTAATTTCCATGTACATATACAGTATAAGTATGAATATATGTATATAATATAATAATTTAATCTTGATTGGCTTAATAATAAACTAAGGAAAACTTAAAGAACCTTGCGTTCAACCTATGCATCTAACAATCAAGTTGCAAATCGTTACATACTATCTGCGAATGTTCATTACAATAAACGAGTAACGTGTTAATGTTCTTATCACACTACCAATAAATGAAAAGACATATTCAAATAAATGAAATCAATCGTACCAAACGATAAATTAAGTCTTTTTTCCTGTTATTGCTACGTGATTTTTTTTTTGATAAGTACATTAATATACTTTGACTACATGTAAATAAGATTCCCGACAGGCCAATTGTCGACAATTGTTGAATCACATTTTTATGTTGATCAAAGAGACTAGGAAGATAGGGTTTTCTATGGTAACAAATATTATATGTGCTTTATAAGAACGTAGCTGTCGTGGTATTTCACAATGTAATACATTTTTACGTACATATCAT
Organism: Asbolis capucinus; assembly: GCA_018249125.1. NCBI lineage: Eukaryota > Metazoa > Arthropoda > Insecta > Lepidoptera > Hesperiidae > Asbolis > Asbolis capucinus. Next base: position 5,134 of record DWJZ01004210.1, on the reverse strand, counting down.
AAGTTAGTTCTTGACGATAGTAAAGCGCATTAACTTAAAAGAAGTCTATTCACTATTATTTTTATTACATCATTTCATCACATCACATTATTAAAGGTATTTTAAAATTTCGAGTATTATAATTTTTCGCTAAATTATAACTCACGACTCGAAAGTCTTTTTAAGCCAAAAATTTAGAATCCACGGATACTTCTATGTTGAACAAAAGATAATTTTACCATAAATCTTTGTTTGACGTTGAGATATAACCAAATGTCACTGTCAAAGTCATATATCGGACAGGCAGAGCCACTATTACTTCTTTTCATGTTGTCAGTCGTTCTTTCTGAGCGCCGAATTGCTGTAATTTAGCAAAATGGTACGAAATCTTAAAAAATTAAAATAATCTTTGTCTTAAAATGTATCATTTATGTTTTTCTTAATACGTGACTCAATATTGGTGCTTTTTATTATTGTATTTTCGTAATTAACATAGAAATGTTTGTTATTTCAGTCGCTCGTAATTCCGGATAAGTTTCAACATATTCTTCGTATCATGAATACGAACATTGATGGCAAACGTAAGGTTATGTTTGCTATGACTGCTATCAAGGGAGTTGGTCGCAGATACTCCAACATTGTATTGAAAAAAGCTGACATCGACCTCGACAAACGTGCCGGAGAATGTACAGAGGAAGAGGTATGTTAATATTTATCTTACTTGTGTATAGAGTAACTAATAATTTGATGGAGAACTGCACACTTTCTATCAAACATTGATAGAAACTTAATATCGAAATTGACAATTTTTTGAATAGTATCCAGTGTTGTTTATTTGGTTGTATCAATAGTGTAACTGTAGCTGGGGCAGTATTCGCTATTTTCTTCGTGTATTAAGTATAAAATATGTTATTCCTTCCTTCGTTTCATTAAAGATGTAAGAAAATCAACTATAATATTGAGTAAATGCCACATAGGTTGCCCATTAGTACATTAATTTTAAACTGAATCAATAACTAAATGTGAGTGTTAAAAATAGTCATTTGTCTGCCACATAAGATCATTATCAAACTAAATCCCAATGCCACATAGTTACATATTTTGCTGTATAATAAAATGAATGATTTTGTTACAGGTTGAAAAGATTGTTACTATCATGTCAAACCCCAGGCAATACAAAATCCCAGATTGGTTCTTGAACAGACAAAAAGACATTGTTGATGGTAAATACAGTCAGCTGACTTCATCTAACCTGGACTCCAAACTTCGTGAAGACTTGGAAAGGCTAAAGAAAATCCGCGCCCATAGGGGTATGCGTCATTACTGGGGTCTTCGTGTGCGAGGTCAGCACACCAAGACTACTGGCAGACGAGGAAGAACTGTTGGTGTATCTAAGAAGAAGTAATCAATAAAAAAAATCATTGTATTATGTGTCTTTATTTAATACCTGTGAAGTAAGTAATAAGATAAAGTAAATTATTGTAAACCGCTCTCATATTATGATAACTTTTTGTATCAGTACAGCACTGTTTTTTTTTTTTATTATATTTTCTATACAATTTTTAATGTAAAAGTAAAACAAATTGATGTTCTAGCTTTAATAATTACACATCCCACTAGCTCAATCTGATAAAGAAGTGGAGTAGAGGGAAGTCCTTTTTTATTATAATTATGTTAAAATATAGGCATTGGTTTAAATAGCCTAATTTATTTACATAAATTAAGATGAAAATCTTGAATTAGAAAAGATGAAATATTATCTATGAAAAGTCAGCTGTTGTAATTAGAAAAAACCATAATTAATTTGGTATGGAATAGGAATTAAAAGCTGTAGAAATAGTATAATCCATTATTGTTCAACTAGTGTCTATGACAGCTAAACTTTGTGGAGTTATAGTTACAATTGTTTAGGATACATTATTAGGTTCCAACGATTTTATTCTGTTAATTATAAATAAAATACCGAGCAAATAGTTTAGAAGTCCGTGTGCGTCACGCCCCACTCAATGTAGGTTTCCGTAGTTGACGTTTTGTTTATCCATTCAAAAATCTTTTCTTAATAATCTACACTATAATAAAACTCCTATGTGCATTTTTCCTGTACGTTGAATATTTTTTCAAAATTTTGATGAGGGAGGGGACTCATATGAAGAATTTTTTTTTTTCTTATTGTCAGGCTGTCTGCACGCGCATCGCGTGAAAACCCGCAGACAGATTTCGATGAAACTGTAGTCATTAATTATATCTAAATCTCGAGAAATTGTTATCATTTAAGAAACTTTTCATTCCTAATTATACCAGAGTTCTCTTGGGATGGATACGGGATGAAAGTTTATATAGGATTTTTGGTCTACTGGTAATAAAAAAAACAACTTAAGTGTGTAAGCGAAGCTGCGGATACAGCCAGTTCAGTATAATAATATAAGCTACTGCTATAATTTTTTTCTGATTTCTAGAAACAACCATTTAGTTCACTCATCCCAACATTTCAAAAACGGGTCTCTAAATCAGAAACCTGCCTTCCCATACACACACGTATTGTTAAAACCTATCGAAGTTATACATCACAAGAAAGGGTAGACAAGAAAACATGGCGAAGTACCAAAAAAATATTTTATTGTAGAATTTACTTTCTTACCATGATAAATATAAAAAAATATGCCAAATTTGTAATTTGGCTGACGCTTTGAGCTCTATAGACCTATGGGACGTGGTGGACATGGCGAAACTATAATATATATGGGTTCCGAATCTCCGGACTTGGCAGGCCAGTTGGTCTAGTGGTTAGTGAAATTAACTGCTACACCGAAGGTCGTGGGTTCGTTTCCCACCCAGATCTTATTTTTCTGTGATGAGCAGGAATGTTTGTTCTGTGTCTGGATGCAAATATCTATATAAGTATGTATTTAAAAAGTTTATACATATATATGTTTATAAGTTGTCTGATCACCATAGTACAAGCTAATGCTTAGTTTGGGGTCAAATGGCCGTGTGTTAGTTGTCCAAAGATATTTATTTATTTAGGAACCCTATAAGTCAATATACATATGTGTATCAAACTATAGTATTTATAATTCTTATAATTTAACTGACGTAAAAATTGGTGGTGAATAATGTTACACAATCAAATTTAGGTATGTATTGAAACCAATAGTGCCACTAGTTTTGTGTTTATTTCAATATTTATTAAAATATAAATTCTACAAAAGAGAATTGAAAGTATTATGTATCTAGGTATTTTATATATTACTCAGGTTCTCAGTTGACAAAAATGTATATTCATTTCATTCATTTGTTACTAATATGACAAGGTGAATAAGTAGAATTGTATTAAAATAAAGTAAAAAACAGTTTTTGTGATGTTTGAAATGATTTACTAAATCATTAATTATAATAGTTATTACAATACAAACGAGGAATGATATATTTTGTTCTACTCATATTGCGCAATGAGAACCATCATGTATACACCAGCTAATAGAGCTAATATTTCCTTCACTGATTGGGATAGCTTATTATGGGAACCTTCCAAAAGCTCTGGGATTACTGAAACTGTAGCAATATAGATGAAACCTCCAGCAGTAAATGGTAGAATGAGGGAAGATACTAGGCCCTCTCCGGAACCCTGCAGATAAATAGATATAACTGTTCCTGAAATGGCTCCAAAAGCTGTTAGCAGTTGCAGCATCATTGCTTTTCTTCTGGAGCACCCAGACTGCACTAATATAGCAAAATCACCAATCTCATGGGGGATTTCATGTAGTAAAATTGTAACTGTTGTTATGAGACCAATATTTTGTCCTGCAATAAATGAGGCTCCAATTGCCAAACCATCGGTGAAATTGTGTGTAAAATCAGCAGCTAGATTGAGATATCCAGCAATTTTTATTTCCTCCTTTGGTTTATTTTTGTTCTTCTTGTGTTTGTCATCAGATTTCTTCTTATCTGCCCCATGAGAATGTCCATGGCCTCCACTAAATAAACGCACAAACTTCTCAACCACTAAGAAAGCTATGATTCCTCCGAGTACACCAAGTCCAACTGTGATATCATGGGGACCATGCTGGTCACTGTCATGTGAGTGGCTATGACTGTGACCACCTTCTCCGCTACTTGACGTTAGTGCATGTGGTATTAAATGCAGAAAAGCATCTCCAAGTAACCCTCCGGACGCAAAAGATAATAAAATTTTTAATAACGGCTGTTTTTCGATAGTTCCATCGATTGGTATGAAGAATAGAATAAAGAACGGCACTATACTAATAAACACTGTAGACGCTAAAGCTTTCACGTATAAGTCGTAGTCCGCTTCAACAACCTTTGCTGTTTGTTCTGTAGTTTTCTCATTTGCTTTTTTACTGTACTTAAATGCTGGATCGTTTTCATGGGAATGCTCATGTGAATGCGAGTGTCCCAAAACTGTAACTGTTGCACATATTAAAGCCGAAACAAATAGTAGCCTGCGAAAGTAATTCATTCTTAAAAATAAGATTTAGATATCTAACCTATAACTTTACAATTAACGCTTTCTAATGAAAGTAGTACCTAAGGAAAAATAAGAAACTGAAAAATTCTGTTGCTTGCTTCTATTCGATTCTGGTTTTTCTTAAAAACGAAAAATGTTTTTTTTCTGTCCGTCCGCATGACATTAGCTGAAATGTTGACATGACGTGGGCAATTTTATTTTTAATTAAAAATCTATGTGTTTGACGTGGACGTATGTTTTTAGACCAGGGTGAACTAATTACACTATGTCCAAACTCATTAATGCCCACCATTGAGCATGGGTCCTTCCTCGTGATAGAGGATGCCTAGAGCAAACTTCATTTTATTTTTATTTTAGTACAGGTCGTTGACTTTATACCATCAAACCTCATCGCGCCTCATGGCATACCTGGAACAAAACGACCTCCTCAGCGATCGACAGTACGGGTTTCGCCGAAACAGATCGACCTTCTAGCGTAGCTCACTCACATATGGGGAGAGGCCCTCGAGAGAAACGGGAAGGCATTTTTCGTTTTTATTGACATCTCGAAGGCCTTCGACAGAGTCTGGCATGTAAGTCTTTTAAGCAAGCTTCCTGCTTACGGTATATCGCTTGGTCTAGTTAGTTAGGACTTCCTGAGCGAACGTTCTCTCCGAGTAGTCGTCGATG
>DWJZ01004209.1:0-15696 GCA_018249125.1 Asbolis capucinus | reverse complement strand
CAAATTTGTGTTTACGGTCATCAAGAACCGATTCGAAAAATTTAATGTCATCAAAAAGTCAAAGTGGTGGGCACATCTCTAAAAGTACCGACTTTAAAATATTATATTTACTATAGGGATAGGGAAAGCAGTAGGAGTTTAGAAGCAAAACCCCCAAAAATTCAATAAATTTTATTGAATATAAGCAGGTAATACTAAATAGTATAATTTTGTGGGTAAAAAAATTGGTACCTTATTCACAATTCATTTCATTCATATCCCATAGCTTTTCGTATTTCATATTGTTGTAAGTAATCCTAAGATGAGTAGAAGTAAGTTGGCTACCAATGTTTAAATAATCTAAGAATTAAGAAAAACAAATTTAATACTATGAAAATTACCATTACAGATCGTACCTCTAGAGATTCATACTAGAAATGTGTATTAGATAGATTTTTGGTACACGCACTCAGTCGTTTCTCAAAACTTTATTTCCTATAAGTAATTAAATCAAAATCCGTTGGCAGCTATTTTCTCCTTTACTTCCTTAATCATTCGTGACACAAGGTTGTCCAAATCTACATCAGGTTGCCAATTCCAGTCTCGTCTTGCTTCACTGTCGTCGAATACCTGGGGCCAGGAATCCGCTGAAACATTTGGTACAGGAAAGTTAAGAATTATTTAGAAAAGGAACGCCCAGTTAGTATTTTTTTAAGCAGGCAACGAGAAGTTCACCTGAAGGTACGTGATTACCATCAATCAGGGATATTAACAACATCAGGCTGACGTGTCATTAACACGTTGGCTTCCAGGTAAAAGTAATAGAAACTTATGCATGGGAATGAAGATTGAAGGATGTGTCGCCTCTTACAACTGGTCTGCCTGCATGGGTTTGAGGTTGGTATTCTAGTTCACGTCAATACGGCAGGAAAATGACGACATGTTAGGTAAGAGTAGAATTAGTATAAAATTGGTTCGAAAATCGATATTACCCACCTATATCTTGTCTACTATCGGGCTTATAGGATACTGTAAATTCCGGCAGATGTTTAAACATTTGATCAGCTAACTCCTCAGGAGTAAAACTCATTGAGGTGACGTTGTACACTCTTCGGTGGAGTTTTTCATTTGGCGCTTCGAGATACTCCGAGAGAGCCTTTAAGGCATCCTGTACATGCATCATTGGTAACCTTGTGTCAGGTTTCAGATAACACTCATAGTGACCCTTTCGAAGGACCTCGTGGAAGATTGCAATGGCATAATCTGAAAATAAAAGTTTTAATCGTTATCTACTTACGAAAGAATATTCGTCACTTTATGAATGACTAAGGTGTGATCGATTCAGACCCAGTTTTTATCAGGTGATTACCTGTAGTTCCACCACCAGGAGGATCACTTGATATTACTCCTGGAAATCTCAGGCAACGGAAGTCCAACCCAAATTTGTAGTAATAATATTCTCCTAGCAATTCTGCGTGTACTTTTGAAACTCCGTAAATAGTTCTGGGCCTCTGTACGGTGATATTCGGAGTAGGGTTCCTTGGCGAATCCGGACCGAAAGCTCCAATTGTACTAGGTACAAATATCCTCAATTTATACTGCTTCGCCAGTTCAATAACGTTATGCATTCCTTCTATATTTACTCTTACAGCTAGAGGAACATTTTGTTCGCCTATAGCACTTAGCAGTGCCGAGAAGTGTATGAGCCAGTCCACTCTATGATCTACAACTATCTTCTGCAGGCCTTTAAAATCTAATATGTCAGCGAAAATATAAGGACCGTCGTTGAAGATTTCTGTTGAAGGTTTAATGATATCAGAGAGGATTACATTTTCTTTGCCATACTTTCCTCGAAGATGTTTGGCGCACTCTACGCCGAGCTGACCTAAACCACCTGAAAAGGTAATAGGCTTAACATTAATAAACGTTGAATAAACGATGATAGCCTAGTGATTAAGAATTCGGCCTTTAACTCGGTGGATCCGGGTGCGAATCCCCGGGCGTGGACTTCAGACTTTTCGGAGTTATGTGCGTTTTAAGGAATTAAATGTCACTTGCTATAACGGTGAAAGAAAACATCGTCAGTAAACCTGCATGCCGGGGAGTTTGCAAAACTCAAAGACGTGTGAAGTCAGTCAATCCACACTTGGGCAGCGTGGTGGATTATGGCCTTAACCTTCTCATTCAGAGAAAACCCGTGCTCATTAATGGGCCGTGATGGATTGAGATGATGATGAAGTAGGCGCCCACTCACAAATCCATGTCTTCCGTAGATCCTAGCACCCGATTTGTAAAGACTGCATTATAGTGTTCGCACGTCGTGAGGTGTTATCAGGATCTAGTTCAAGGAAACTCGCCGTATGGCATATACAACGCAACGCAGTATAACTGCATTTTCCTCAGAAAGATATAGAGCACTATGAGAACCTTGAAGGTAGATTTATTACGCTAAGATAAAAAATACAGTACTGTTTAAAAAAACTGAATACTACTAAGAGAAATCGTTTTTATTGTCTAGTTTATGACAGATAGCAAAAGCAGTAATAGCTGATCTTTCAAAGAGAAGTGAGTTTGACCTCAAAAAGCAGCTCTTAATTTAAAAAAAAATAGACGCGTTTTAGAAATTATTTTTTCTTGACTTGGTGAAGGGAAACATCATGAGATGCTGATAATTATATACGTCTTGTTATATATATTGCTTTAGCAGGTAAAAGAGGATATAGTCACAGTCGAGTATCAAGTCAAGTTCAAGGAACTGGCGCCATATGATATTATTAAGATCAGAAAAAAGAAGCCACAGGTTGATAAAATATGTTATATTACAAGACCTTTTTTTTTCGAGCCATACATATATTTATTTATGTATTATGTACATATATTTATTTGGCTTCAACCCATCGATAGCCCACTAGTGAGCACGAATCTCTCCTCATACTGAGGTGGCCTAGAGCAATTGCAATAAATTTCATTATATTTATTATATTGCAATATATTACATATATTTATTTATTGATTTAGCATTTACTTTCATACGGCTTATTTGAAAATACGCCTAATAAAATGAAACACTAAATATAGCCTTCATTCCCTTGAACAAAAGTAATTTTCTACATTATGCTCGTTGTCAGGTAGGTAATATACCTACAGTATAGAATCATACTGTCACTAGGCAACATAAGTCCATGTTAACTCCTAGACATCTGTAATATAATATAATAATACATACAGACATGACCTGACATTGAAAACGTGTCTGCTAAATGACATTGCATAAAATGTAGGTATATAGGATCTTTCGATATATTATATTATTAATACTTACTAGTTTAAAGCTAAACAGACAAAGATATCGTACCTACTCATTCTCCCCTTCTTTTGTTACCTCTCTTGCTTTTTCAGTAGATGAATTTTTAACTGTCCTACCTAAATACACTTCTTGTTTGCGGCTGTTAAGGATATCGCCAATATTCGAAAACAAACGTTCAGTTGTCGTGTAAATACTTGCCCCAGGATTCGAACCCGGAACTCCACTCTTCGCAGGCAGGTCTTTAATTTCTTACCGACCAGGCTACAGGGTTGATTGACACTAAACGTTCGTATCTATTCGTATAAGACAATCGTACGACACACTGCTGTAATTGATAATGGTACAGAACGGTACCATTCTGAATAAAATGAGAATTATCAAAATCGGTAAAGCCCGTACAAAGTTATGAGGTGACAAATATTTAAACAAGGCTTTTTAAAATATTAAAAAATACAAGCTTTAATTATAGAGACACATAAAATTTCATAACTGTAGTGTTAATCATTGAGGAGTTCCCTTGTCTGGAGCCAATCCTGATTGTAGCATCTGATCATGGTTATCATAAAAATGCATTGTAATCGGAACTAAAGCAGTGTGCAAAATTTCAGCCGTGTGCAGTGTTAGAGGAAGTGAGTCTAATTCAGCTTGCAAAATTTTACTTGAACAGTTGAAGAACAAATGTACAAACATTCACTGCAAGTTAAATAAAAGCTTGTAAAAATTGTAGCCGAATTAAGAACCTCCCTCTTTCCTGAAGTAGTAGATGTCTACAGAAAGGAGAAGGACCTCTATGGTAGAAGTAGAAAGGTAGGCCTCTAATTGACACGGCAAACTATGAATACCGCATTCAATCGAATCATTCTTTAGTGAAATAATCACGCACAAGGGCAAATGGAGGCAACGGAGAAGAAACAAGAAAATGGAGAAAGAAACAGACATAAACTCTAAAAAAAAGTCAGTTTTTTGAGTTCTATTATTCAATTAATAGTGTTATCAAATATCTTCCATGTTAAATAGAGAAAAATTATAGTAGGGATGAGAAAGCCGAGGCCCGTGGGTCATAATCGGCCCTTTGAGCATTCTTAAATTAGATTTTTTTTTACGTTTAGAAGGTAAACACTGTGACAAACCATAAAATAATACAACATAAAAATTCCATTTTGATACAAAAATTTTGTAGATATATAAAAGCTTTACATAGTAACTCTAAAACGTAAAGTAGATTTTAATAAGTTTAGATAATGTTAATTTTTGTGCGGCCATCTAGCAAAATTCAAATTAAAAATTTAATTCAAAAGGTTTGCACACCCCTGATTTACAGATTTAAGTAAGTATGATTATATATGCTGATGATATGATACAATAACACAGACTGACGCCAGGTCGGAACTCGGAAGAATCAAACGTGATGGAATCACGTTTTATTTATTTGTTTTTGCATGTTATTCAACCTTGCACGTGAAACTAACATACTACGCAATTTCATCTTGTGAAAGGTAAACATGTTTGCTTCGATAGATAGTAGGTATATGATTTTAAACTCGAGTCATCGTGGACCGTGTACATTATACTATGTTACGGGTACTCACGATATATGTTTATAACTGCACAGTTCACAGTTCAGTCACGACTATGATCCATGTAACTGGGTTGAAATATCGGCGCAGAAAACATATATCGTGAGTACTCGTAATAAAGCATAAATAGGTAGACTAAGTAACTAATTTTTAATTTATCGTAATTCAAGATTTTGAACTTTTTTACTAAAAATAACTACTCTGAATGTATCTGCAGTATTTTCCTAAAAACTACTCAAGGCTATGGCCTATCCGTAGGTATGCTACGGATTCGCTAGCTAGACTACAAATAAAGTAAAATAATGAAACAGAATGAAGGAACAATCTAATATAGATATTTAAAATTAATGAATGTTTTTCTTTTTTCTGAAGTATAAATCCAGATTATTTTTTAATTGAACCGAATCATCTAAACCATCACGCTGGCTAAGTGCAATAGTAATTCGCAAAACATTTTGAAAATTAGTAAAATACTTTTCTCCAGGCAGCCCATGTACGGATACCAAATTTCAAACAGGCGAGGTTCCCATCAGCAGCTCGTATTTTGTATTCGTAGGTAATTTGTATGAGGTCCGAGTCAAAGACCGCCGCAGCCGCAGGAGCCCTTTCGAAAGTGTACCGGTTACATGGCCAACATTAATGAGAGTGGCATGTGTTAATTTTTAATGTTTATTATTGTATAACAGGATCCTACTTGGCTCAAAATTCTTTGGCCAACATTTGACCCTTCTTAATATTACGCTACTACGTTCCATAAATATGGAAGAAAGAAGATGTACGTTGTACGTAAAGCCCTTCGAACTAGTATTTTTTTGTGTAAATAGCCGACTCGTAGCAGACACTTAATGCTAATGACACTAAAACTTACATATATTTGTAGTAGGCTCTTAACTTAGTCTTGTACATTTTACTATGAATATATAAATGTATTAGGTAGGTTAGGTAACGTATTAGGAAGTAGGAATAATATATTTAAAAATTCTAGTAATTTTCTTAGTTTATCGTGTCTGGTTTTCTTATGTAAAAAAACAGGTCTTAAATTTTTAGACCTGTATTTTTTTTATATTTCAAATGATATTTTAGATTTTAAAACTGTCATTTTGCTTAAAATAGTTCTTCATTTAGTGCATTACTGATCCTTTTGTGGTCCTCAGTTTAACCTGTCATCGATTACTAATCAAAATTTCATATGGGTTTTAATAATTTCAAGTTCCTTACAATTACAATTTGCAGAAGATTAGGGCAGACAGACGATAGTATAATACTTGGTTTTATTGAAGATTTATTATGGGCCGAATGAATATGCATAAATTATTATTTTTTTGAGTTTATAACCAATTCCATATGGTAAGACCATTTGCACAACTGATAAAAATTATTTTGTAGCATAATTTGGGCTGTGCATAAAGTTCTATGCTACCAATAAACATGTGTCGTCTGAATTGGTACACACGGCTTTCCTGAATGATATTAATCATATGGTTCACTTATAAGAGGTATTCGGTAGGACCGATAATTGAACCCTGAGCTGTGCCTTGGGTCGTCGGTGTAAGCTTGCTGAGTTGGTCTCCTATTCTAACAGAAGTATAACGCTTGCTTTAATATCTAATTGTTTAATAGCTCAAGAAGATGTCCCTGTATACCATTATTATACAGTTTTTGAAGAGTGTGTTATAGTTCAGAACATCCAATGCTTTACTAAAATCAATAAATAATACCAGAATGTGGAACTTTTGATTTAGATATTCATTTATATCCTCGGTAAACTAGCTGATCAGTTGCGTAGGTCTTTTGTTTATCTGAAAGCCATATTGTCTTTTGTTTATAATCGCATTCACATCCAAGAAGTAATTTATTTGGCTGCCTAAAAATCTTTCAATTGCTTTATCAATACATGACAGTGTTGTAATGGTTGGCAGTATTTATAATTGTAATTGTAATCAGTAATTGTAATTGGTATGTTCTCCAAATTGTAATTGTAATCGTTATGTTCTCCAGTCTTGTGAACAGGTCGTACGACACCAACTCTTAGTAATTTGGGGTAAGTTGATGTCGCTAAACAGCAATTTATTAGATGTGTAATGACATATACATATATCATATATTTTAATCACGTTTCATGGGTTCTTGTCAAAAGAAGAGAATAAATCATGTTACTTACATGACAACAAACAATCAATGAGAATGTATACTACTTAGATTAAAAAGTTAATAACTTTCATTAAAATTATCGTTCATAATAATCATTTTTATAATAAAAAAACCAACTTCAAATACCTACGACAAGTAATAAATCAATCGTGACAATGAAACGATTATTATCAACGTAGTGGTAACCACATAAATACACATTATGTCACTCAAAATTATATGCAATTATACGACAAGTGCTAGCAATTGAACAAAAAAAGAATTGGAAAAATCGGAATACCCAATAAAAAGTTAATAACGAATATTAAGAAAAACAGGTAAAATGCTAATAAGTCAAAAACCATTCGTCAGATGTCGCTTAAAGCGACATGAAACTGATGATTAAAGGGACAAGTATTACCTTTGACATAAAAAAAATCATCAAAATCGATCCACCTAGTCAAAAGTTATTTGGTGAAACAGAAAAACAAAAATAGTGAAATGAAGAATAACTCCAAAAGTATCGTCAGATGTCGCTCAAAATAAAACGGGACAACATCGTAACCACCAGCTTTTGATCAAAAGAAGTTATCAAAATCGGTCCACTCAGTAGAAAGTTCTGAGGTAACATACATATATTTAAAAAAAAAACAAAATACGCACGAAATGAGTACCTTCCCTTGTTTGAAGTCGGTAATACACATCGATCGGTTTTCTCAGATTTTTTCTAAATAATTTGTTTAATGGGTATTGAGATGCTTTTTGATTTTTTTTACTTAACTCTAAGTTTTAAATATGTAACAAAACTTACCAGTAATTAAAATTTTCGGTGGTTTTTTGTTCTGTACGATAGAGTACGCTCTGATAGGTAATACCGATGACTGAAATATTTGTCTAAACACTTTCATTTTCACTTCGTTTCGACACGTCGTAAGTCTGTCTTTGACGAACAGTTACTGCTATGTCCCCGCGATCTTTGAAGCTAGATCATGGAAAACTGGTTGCTTTACTCAACATTCGAGTGTAAAATGAACCTTAACGTAAAGAGAATTCTATTGGTTTAAAATGTAGGTGTGTCCAAAGTCACACCTCATGTGAATCCAGCTCTCTCGGTGTCATTGAGATTTTTCGGAGTTGTGCGCACTTCCGTATATGTTATACATTGCATAATATGTGTAACGGAAGATCTTTATTATTATTTATAAAAAAATTAGGTGGTTCATCTGATCTTGGTTAATGTCGTGTCGTCTGGTAGACAAAAGGGCTGCGACAGGACCTTTAAAGAATGAGTTTACTCCCTAAAACCCCCTCAGCATCCATCCGACGCAAGTGGAGTGGCTTTGGGATCTTTTAGGAACGCACCAACGCCTGCTCTGCGTATTGGCATATGGCCCCCTCCTGCTATGCTGCCTGCTGCCTCCTCCGGGTCTCCTTTGATGGAGACCTCGTTTCCAGACGGGTTCGGCTCTCTCCAGATCCCCTTCAACAAAGCTATCTTTAGCATGCTAAGCTACAGTACCCTGGCCATCAATTGTATCACTAGACACTAACGTCCCTTAGCATCAGTATCATCAGATATCTTACGGTTCTTACCATTTGATTCCTCTCTGACAGCTAATAATATAATTTGAACTGTGATTCCTTTAGAGTTCTGGAAACTACGATTATTAGTACTAGAAACTGGAGTTATATGCAATCATTCGTCGTCCAATTCTGAGAATAATTTGTTAGGACTGCGACTACTAATATCCTATCGCCGTCGAGTTTTCCGCTTCAGATTTTGGTGAGGGGTCAACGTGCCTCAAGGATACATTTTTTAGCCGAAAATAAACTCAGATATTTGAGCCTCCTAGTGAAACGCCCCATTTTGCTATTCATCATTTACGCCCATAACTATCCTAACTGGGCTCGGGTCTCCTCTCACAATGTGAGGGGAGGCCATAGTCCACCACGCTGGTCAAGTGAGGATAGGTGGACGATACACACCACCGAGAACTCTATGGAGAAATCTCAGGAGTGCCAGTTTCCTCACGAAGTTTTCGAAGAAGTGATAATTAACTTCTGATACGCACATAAGCTTGAAAATTAGTAGAGCGCGGCGCAGGATGTGAACCCAGGATATCCCGTTCGAGAGACCAACGTTCAAACCACTAGGCTATCACTGCTTAATTTACTACTTAGCTGCTCCTAATCTTCAATATTAGCTAGTAACAATGGGTGAAAATAACCTTCACGCTGCGAACAATAAGTGTGCAAAATTTATCAAAATTCGATAAACTGTTGTAGCCGGACATGAAATACGAAGAAACAGGCAATTCTTTTTGTGAATAACTAATTTATAATTCTTTATTACATCAAATATGGCACATAATAAGTAAAAAACATGAGATCATCATATTTGGCTGTATACAGCGTGCATTTCATAATAAATAAAGCATTAATATACACTTTTGTGTTTTATTAACTACGAAATCATGTACTTTTCAGATTGGTAACATATATTATGTTGACATCACAAATTATTAATTACTTAGGTAGTAATTTTTAATAAGCTTATCATGCATGTCTAGTACGTCATTTAACAAACAGATAATAGCCTAATCCGACCCCCTGTAGGTACAGAGCTAATAGTTTTTGTTTGATATTTTTTCGCGAATCACGCCATCAGATTCAAGGTGAACGAGTTATCTCAGTTTCGCGAATTCGCACACCTCCGACTGCTACATACCTGTAATCGAGAACTTGTTTCGCAAATCACAGGCACGGTTAGATCGAAACTGCAGTCGTTATACGTCGTAATATTTCGGAACATCGATATGTAGTTGATTTTATCGACACCTACAAGGAAAAACACCGAAATGTCATTTTGAGTTACAATAATCCCTCGCGGGACAAAGATAGCATTGAATTATTCAAGGGAAAAAGCTAGGATTGTAAAGTCTGAATGATACACCCCCCTCTTTAAATCTTCTCTTCGACCACTCACTTGGCTAATTCCCCCTTCTTCACCCTCTCCTCCTGGTCACCCCCTACAGTGCAAGGATTTTCATCCATTTTGACAGTCGGGCCAAACTGAGGGATGATAAATTTATTGCGGACCAGTAATTCGTAGTTAATTCTCAGGACTTGCGTAATTTTTTATTACGTTTTAAAAATAATCTTGCGCAGGCCATTTAAAATCCGTTCGCGGGCCACATTTTTGCCGCCTAGTCTAGTGCAGTAATCTGCACAATAATAACAGGATCTGACAATGTAATAAAATTTATACATCCAAATATTTTAAATGGAACATTGGATTGGAGAAAAATACCTTGGACACGAATTTATTTTAATCTGCTTGAATAAAAATAAATACATATATACTTCCTTTAATTTTTGATTTCTTACTTACATAGGCACCCGCAAGTAAAAACCATAACTTACTCTTTGGCAATAGTACGTTATAATAATCCTTACTAATATTATAAATGCGAAATTCTGTCTGTCTGTCTGCTAACTTTTCACACCTCAACTGCTGAACCTATTTTTATGAAACATAGTACAGAGGTGGAATAGAGCCTGGGGAAAACATAGGTTACTTTCGCAAAGAAAAGGCTTAAGAGGGTTGAAAGACCTTCATTATCGAAGATACTAGTTCAATACTTTGTATTCACATACTGGACGTGGTGGTGACTGTGGCGGGAAAATGCTAGTATATGTACCTATATATTATACATACGAATTTACTGTTGCGTCTTGTTGTGAAATAGTGTGTACTTTATGGTTGCAAAGATTCTAAATGACCTTGAATCAGGTATCGGTTATGTAATCTTAGGACCTGTTAAACGGTTGTGGGACCGTTTTAAATATCAGGAACCTTTCGTAAATTAAACTTTAAAGTGCAAAGTATTAAAAATTTATATGGACCCTACTTTTTCGAGGTAGTTCTTCTTTAAATTCGGTACTATTCGTAGTCGGGAAAATATCTAATGGTTTTATGGAACCCTATGCAAATTTAACTATCATCTGGTTCTTTCTATAAAATATTGCGATAAAATTTTGTTAAACTATCTTTATTTGTTACGAGAATCCTGCTTCATCTGCTGAACACGAGGCTATGCGACAATCAAAGGATGAAAGAAAGAAAACATGTTTAGTATATCAGTTTCTTTGGAAGTTCCGTTAGTTCGTTCTTTGTACGCTCCTTTTGGAAGTAGCTAGGGTTTTACCATCCATTCACCTTGAGGCGCTCTTAGCTCGAGATCCAGGATCGATCCTATATAGTATACCGAGTTAAGCGACAGCGAACGCGGTCGGTAGATTGGATGACCGCTGGTGGCAAAAATGTCTTGAGCCCTTTCATGCTACGCAGTACTGCTGAAGCCCTCGGTCTCGATTGTTATCGCTAGATAACAGTCGTTAGCCATGTCGAAGGCCCATAGCTGGCATAAAAACTTCCGACCCTTAGGTTGTCCACAAACCCTCACAGGAGCAGCATTCTAGAGTATGTTTTAGGCCTTCGTTTCGAGGATACCCGTGCTCAAATGTGGGCTATTAATGTTAGGTACCATTCAATTTTTTCAGTTCCTAATAAGGTCATGTATTGTGGTAAGGTAGATTTTTCGTATTCTTCTGGCTATTTACGCTGGTTACTATACAAGTTTTCCGATTGCAGTTCAGAGAAATAGTGCAGGCTCCTGGTTTGTACTGTCGTACCATGCGTAGGTATAGTCCACGAACTCTTTCTGCTGCGCTCAGAGACTTTAATGACTACGGTTCGCCCCTTAGTACAGAATCTGTACACAAATTCTGTATTGAGGAATTTAAGTATTTATTATTTATCAGGAGTGCAGCGTTTAAGTGGTAAAATGTTGCCGCTGCAACGTAGTTCTAGATATATTTTTATACCCTTTACAACATCTAAGACAATAGAACTCATTTATTTATTTCGTTATCGTCAAAGATTAAACATTGTTTTCCTTAAAAGAAAATTTACATTTTAACCAGTCAAGATATGTAACTTGTAAAATTAGAATTCTCATTCATTTATTTTTATTAGCCGAAGCCACTTTGTAGCCTGATCGGTATTGACTGCCTGCGAAGCTAGGATTTCCGGGTTCGATTACAAGCTAGGAATTCATATGACAGGTGCATATTTGTTAGTTTGATTATAAATTTGTTTAATATTATCATTGCATTTAGCCACATCACTTTTGTGTTTATCTTTATTGATTATTCCAGACAACGATGTTTAGCGGTTATGACGTTTTACCAGAATACCTCTAGGTATGTCAGGATAGCCTGGATAGTAATATGGATTAGTTACCAAAAAAAAAATTAAAAATTGGACTCCATTGCCGTTTTATTACTCTTGAAGACCTATCTACGATTGAAATTCAGCCGTAATTCAATTTAATATATCAATAATTAATTAATAAAAAAAAAATCGTCATTGACGGTACCGAATGCTTGATAGTGTACGTATTGTTTTTATATAAAATTTAAACTCTATGCACTCCTTTTCCATGGAAACTTTAACAGTGTCAAATTTCATAGTCTTCCGTCTTCATAATTTTCGTAGAATGTTTGTTCTACGTATTAATATATAGATAGAACATATTTTACCTACCTGCCCGTCTACATACCTAGAGGAGGGTTACGTATAACTCTACCAACAATGGTGAAAGATAAGTTACCTGGTGCGCATCGAGCCATGAACCGAAAGTCAAGCGTTTGCATGCGAAATCCATTCCACATCCCAGTTCGTGTTTGTCTTCAGCGTGTTTCGCTTGTCCAGGAGTTCTTTGCAAGTATTGCATAATTAGGCACCAAAACAAATATCGATCGCGGTGCTCGTGATATATAATCTTTGCGCTGTTTGCAGGGTTGCCTACGCGCGGTTTTTGAGAATACAATTGTAGAAGAGATTTTATTTAGCGGAACAGAATATTAAACCATTTTTTAAGGCGTTTTTGAGTTTGTCAAGGTAAGTGTTCAATATAAGTTAATAAGTGTAAGTGAAAAAAAAATCCTTTATGAAATCCTAGATTCTCCACTCAATAAAGATACTATATTTTAGGTATACTTTAGACATTATATAAGGTTTAAAATAATAAATAGAGGCGTTTTTATAATAAATAGAGGCACTACATTATTTTGAGCGGAAAGTGTGAATGTAAACTATAAACATGCACGTGTATAAATCGCATGAACTAACAAGGATTTAAACTAAGCAAAGAATTACAGATAAGAGCAAAAGCTAATTCTTTGATTGACTTCAACCCATTCATGGCCTACTGAGCACGGATATCTCCTCATACTGAGGAGGCCTAGAGCAAGGGTACTAAACCACTAGTAATTCGTAGTTGTCGTAGTAGTCTCAGGACTTGCGTAATAAAAAAGTTCTGAAAACATATGTACATGTGCGGCCCATTTAAAATTGGTTCGCGGGCCACATTATGGCTCGCAGCCCTTGGCCTAGAGCATACAACACCACGTTGCTCCAAGGCGGATTGGTGTTTTTAAATACTACTTACATGTTAAAATACTATAATGTGAGCAATTCTTGAACGTCTTTAAAAAACACCTATAAATAGGAACGGAATGTAATGAAGTTATAGGAAAATTTCTAATTAATTTCGATGATGCAAATTTAATCGAGAAATGAGTTCATGTATTTTTAAAGAAATAGAAACATAATTGTAATTTTTGTCCAAGTTCATAAAAATGGTGCTAGATGGTGTTGTTCAAAATCAACATTATTATTTACGTAGGTATTAAAAATACACTTATGAACGCCCGTATATTTTTTAATCTACCACCATTTCGGAAATGTGCTATACGGAAGAGTAGAAACGGCAAAAGAAACTCCTCAGCACACATTTTCAATCTGTTGTATATTTAACACCGAGAAAAGCTTGATTAACCGAATACACATATGGATACTTAAAACCCATCGCCTGTGTATTTGTACTATCAATTTACTTGACAGAGAGAAAGTATAGATTAGAATCTCATGTTCTAACTAATTAAAGTATTACCCATCACGTTATGCACGCATTAACAAATAAATGATGAAATAGGTACGATACAATCTACTAAGCGAAGCTATCGTTTAACACAATGTTTTCTAACATTTAACTTTATAATTTACTACAAAATGTTTTGTTATTTTCATTTCCTTAAACACTCGAACTGCGGTAATCTAAAAACCTTTTTGCGGGGTGATGTCGTGAGCGAATTTGTCGGATTATCGAGTATTCCCAAAGACTTTTTTGAATAAGATAACCTTGAAATCGACAAAATACAAATCTTAATACGCGTCGTGTTGGCACGTTGATGTTTTTTCTGTTAAATTATAATTTTTAGGTAGAATCAATATTGAAAAACGCATGTATTACACGACGAATTACAAGGGACTCCGGATTAGTTTGATTCTACTGTATTATTAGTTACTGAAACGAAACACAATCTCTGAATGTCACGTTTTATATACAAAAAACGAACATATCTCTCCTTTATGGCATAGTTGGCAGTCGTCCTGCCTGCGTAGTACGTAATGGTTTAATTCTCGACTGGAGTAGATAAAATGACAGATAAATATTTTTCTGGGTTTTTTAAGCGTTTATAGTGAAAAAGCGATTATAGTAGAGACATATTGGAAACTCTTACAGTTGGGTTTTTTAAGGAATATATATTTTTTTTACATTTTGTCTCTTTGTCTTTATGCACAATAATCTCAGCTAATCCGATTTAAATGCGGTTTTCACTGATAAGTTGTAGCTTAGCTTAAACTGGTAGTTATTTTTAATAAAATCTGTTCACAAATACAAAATATATCAATTTCAAGCATCCCGCTTACGATCCTTAGCTATACCGAAGCGATGGGAAGAAACGAGGCCGAAATATCGGCGCGAAAAACATATCGTGAGTACCCGTAACATAGCATGGTGGGAAGGAAGTTTACGATCCTTACCTATACTAAAGCGAAGAGAACACAGTCCCAAGTACATATTATAGTCTTTCGTCGTATATCTTTGAGTAATATCGAATGTATGCAGGTTTAACAGTTGATCTAGTGATTAGTGAACCAGACTGCTACACCTAAGTTATTGAATTCGATTCCCGCCCAGGTCAAACTTTTCGGCGATGAGCAGGAATGTTGTCTAAATATCTATATAAAAAGTACAAATATATATCAGTTGTTTAATGACCATAGCACAAGCTAAGGCTTAGTTTGGGATCAGATGGTCGTGTGTAAGTTGTCCAAGATATTTATTTATTATTAATACTACTTACTTCATCGCTTTAAGCAATGCGTAACTTGTCTGTGAGATATTGATTAATATTGATTGAACCTCCCTATATTTCAATGTAGTCTTGATAACATAGATTAAATTACGCAGGTACTAGGTCTTTTATACCAGTGCGGCTTTCCAGTTGTAATTTTAATATTTTAAGACAACCACGAACCACAGCAATCGATAGCTAATGTTAGGTACTATGTCTATTTTGTTTTATACTAGCTATTGTTATATGGTTTTATTTTATACTAGCTAATGTTATATTGCTTTATTTTATACTAGCTATTGTTACTAGTTAAAAAAACTATTGTTTAGTTCGCAGACATTACTGCAACTTATCTATACTACGAGGGTCAAACTGAAAGTTCTTAGAAAATCAAAAACTAAGTAAACTAACAAGTTATTGATTTTATTATAACTT
>DWJZ01004208.1:0-15699 GCA_018249125.1 Asbolis capucinus | reverse complement strand
CTTTTCGGAGTTATGTGCGTTTTAAGCATTTAAATGTCACTCGCTATAACGGTGAAGGAAAACATCGTAAGGAAACCCGCATGCCGGGGAGTTTGCAAAACTCAAAGGTGTGTGAAGTCTGCCAATCCGCACTTGACCGACGTGGTGAACTAGTGGGCCGTGATGAGTTGAGATGAGACGATTTTCCTTCCCAATAATAGTAATTTTCATAACATGACATTAATATCTCTCTAAAACACTTTGATTGTCTTCGTAAAAACCTGAGGGCACAATAATACTTGAAGCAAAACGTTTTTTCACGAATATTACGCAGCGGAGGAGTATGAAATTTGGCACATTTAAGTTTAAATGACGAAGAAGTGCAGAAAGTACATGCATATTGTTTTGGTATCATAATGAAATATAACATTGTGAAGTGTCATGATCCAAGTCGCAAAAATACAGAAATGATTTAATGTACCTGCCTACAAATAATCATAAAACATGCGAAGAAACATTACTTCATAGATTAGCTTAAAGCAAAGGTACTATTCAATTTTTTAAATAATAAATTACTTCTATAATAAACAATACAATCGCGAAAAATTGATTGCACTAACTTTTTCGAAAGACTTTTGCACAGCTTATGATGATCCAGTTTTTTCTCCGACAGTTGGATTCAGGCAAAGGAATTCTTCAACGATTAACAATTTATGTAAATATTTTATTTCTTACGGGCATACAAAATGGGCATGATGAAAATAAGTAAGGATCTTTGAAAATATGATTTGTAGTAATTTCATACGGTTAAAAATTATAACATAAAATTAAAAATGTTGTAAATAAAAAATTATTTAGCATAAGCCTAATGCCTATTTCATAAAAAAATATAAGTATACAATATACAACGTTCCCCTGTAACAAATTACGTAACTGTCCTAAGCCATAGACGAAGGTTTTAACTATGGTAATGTATACCAAATAAAAAAGTTTTACTTCATAAATACACGTTTCTTAAAGTATAGGGTTAAAAAAAAAACAGTTAACCTGCCTTCTCCGATAACTAATTGCAATTCTTATTCAAGTGTAACCCTGTCAGTTGGCTTCAGGCAAAGGAACTGCTAAAATGTAACTGTACGGATATAAAATTTTCTACATACAAACAACTATAAAAGCCCATTATAAAGCTTATGATGACCCTGGTATTTATTTCAAATAAATCCAAAATAAATCATTGAAAGAGTCCCTGTACTGGTATTTTAGCTCATGTAACTGGGTACGCCGCTCAACACCACGGCAAAACAAATTTGAAATCTCTTACTTTATTATACAATTGAACTAAATTATTACAAAAAATAGTATTTGTTAGTGTTATTTAGTCTGTGTATGTGTGTTTGTGTGAGTTTTATATTTGTATCTTTCTAAGGCCAGGTACATACCAGTTTGAGAAATAAAGCATGACTTAATATACGTATGTATATTACTCGTGAACTTAATTATGTGTGTATGATGATTATGCGTATTCTTATGTATTTATAATTAAAATATTATTTAAATTACTATGTAAATTATATTATTATAAGATATTTTTTGTAACGGCTCAATTTTGTTATCGGTCAATGATAGATGTTTAGTGAGGTATATTAATTACAGTATTAAGAAATGCTAACTGGCATACGTTTTGGCTACTGGTTTTCTTTACAATTGGTGTGACTTTATTATTCAATTAGTTGACTTCAGGTGAAGTAGTTATTCGACTCTTTATAAAAGTTATGTGAGATTGAGTCAAAGTAACAATTGCAAAGCTTTTGTTACTCCAGGTGTTCTGCAACCATGTGCTTCAGGCAAAGGAAGTGGTCAACAGATAACAATGTAGATGAAAATTTTTGAATATGTATATAAATTTAACACCTCGATGTTAAACAATAAAGTTTTTAAGTTGTTTACACGAATTAAGTTCTGATTGTTAACTGTAAATTTCCTATTAATCTGTGCGGTATTCCTATGTTTGGCTTCAGCCAAAGGAAATATTGGCTTCAAATTTTTACTTATTAACTGAAAAACCATGAGAATTTGCTCTACGCTCTATGCACCTAAAAAAATTACTTTATTTCCTAATTAATTTATATAATTAAAAAAGCAATTAGCATCACTTCGGAACACAAATACATATATTAAAATATTCGTTATTAATTAACTTTAATAATAGGTTCTAGTTTGAAAGGTTGAACAATGCCTATCAGATAATATAAGAGACACACATATATATAGACACCAATTTCATTAACAAAAAAGGAATTGAAATAAAAATGAAACGGTTGTGTAACTAACCCGTATATGTAACTTTCTTGGTTGTAGTTTTCTGTATTGCATAGAGTATACAGGATATGATAAAATGTATTCACATGAATAGCGGTTAATATTTGCGGCAGAACCTTGAATGGTTTGGTCGTTACTAACAGAATTCGGCCTCAGTACTCCTCCAGTAACTTTGATCGTGAACACCTCTACCGTAATAATGTGATGAAGATGTGTCGGGAAGTTTCTTTCGCCGTTTCTTCTCCTCTTTATAATGGCACCTTTCCGAAACGGTGATAGGTTCCAAAAAATACGTTCATAAGTGTATTGAAAATATCTACATGGAATAAATAAATTATTTTTGACTTTGACTTTTGTAAAAAAAAATAAGTTTTTAAGTTGTATGCAGTTCTCACCAAGAGACAAATTGATTCCCGAGGAAAGTTAAAGTGTATAATTTTGATAAGGTTTTGAGTAAACTGTTTGTACCTCAATTTTACCTGATGAAGATTCTCGACAAGAGTCTACCCAACGTATTGTCCAGATTTTAATTTTACCACTGTGTCGTACTAAAAAATGGATATATCTCGCAAAATAGACATTTTGTTGTTGACAAATTGACGTCTCTCGAAGTTGTTGATGTGTTGAAGAATATGTGAACACTATAAATGAATGTAACATAGCTGGGGATAGTAACGAATTTGTATAAAAACTTGTATGCTCAATAGAAGATTTAATATAATCCCTGTTGTGTTTTTTTTGGGATTTTGTCGTTTCTCAAGTTCTAGTATATCTCGGTGCACGAATTGCTGCATATGCGAAATATATTATAATGCGAATGTTTGTAAGGAAGGCAGATGGATGTTTGTTACACCTTCACGCAAAATCTGCTAAACGGATCTAAGTGAACTTTAGCATAGAGATAGATTAAGGTCTGGAAAATCATCTAAAGTATTTTTTTATCAACAAATCACGCAAGCGGGCGATTACTACTTTTCATCTAAATCTGTAAGTAACTTTCGCATTAATACTCATAATACATATATTAGGTATGGCAACTTGCGGTCAAGCAGGGAACAATTTTATAATAATAAAAATGCTCGGCAAAAGAAAAATTATGTTACGATAGTGTTATTCCCTATCTAGGGCTGGCTATTTTTTATTTACAACGAAAATTTTGTATTTTACAATCTTTTATTTAACTTGCAGTGTATTTTTGTATATTAGTATATTTGTTTGTTACGGATCAAATCTTGTATGCTTAATTACTCCCACTTCCTCTTACTACTGGAGCTGGAATTTTGTATACTGATTCAGATCCGATGACAATGCACGTTTATGATAAACGTGACCTGGCACTACAATCAGGATTGGCTCTAGAGAAAGGAACTCCTCAACGGTTTATAATAAAGTTATGAAATTTGGTGTAGTTCTTTGTATTAGGGATTTATTAAAGTTTGTGCTAAAAAAAATTAATAAACCTTGTTTTATAGATTCCATTTAGTATGTTTGAATAAGTTACCTTAACACAATAAATATTTTGAAATGGACATCTCAAATAATACATCCCATATATACCTATCCCACAATACCTATACATAAATATCTGCTCTGATACGGAATAAAGCCGGACCACACGGAGACAATATCAAAATAACCTTTAGCGACAAAAAAAGCAATCGATTTTCCAAAATCTATTGATGACGTTCATAATTAATGAAACCCAAGACTGTCCTACTATTGTGGTCTAGTCTGCTCTCATGATGTGAGGGGCACAGGCCATAGTCAACCATGCTGATCACGAGCAGATTGGTGGAGTTCATACACCTTCGAGAAATTCTTGGGGGTATTCTCACGACATTTTACTATGTTGAAGCAAATGACTATTAAGTTAAAATAGGCTACGAAAACAGAAAAGCGGTGATAGCCTCATCGTTAAAAATTCGGCTTCCTTCTCGGGGGCCCGCGTTCGAATCCCAAGGTGCGCACTTCTGACTTTTCGAAGTTATGTGCGTTTTAAGCATTTAAACGTCACTCGCTATAATGGTGTAGGAAAAAATCTTGAGGAAACCTGGATGCCGGGGAGTTTACAAAAGTGAAGGGTGTGTGAAGTCTGCCAATCCGCAATTGGCCAGCGTGGTGGACTATGGCCTTAACTTTCTCATTCAGAAAAGAGACTCGTGCTCAATAGTGGGCCGTGAGGGGTTGAAACGATAATGATAAGACTACGATAACAGAAGGTGATGTGAAAGTTAAGATGCGTCCACTTCCTCAAGTCTTCTAAACAATAACATTATAAATAGACTAGAGAAAAGGAGAAAGTGGAGCCAATAAATTGAATTATTTCATAATTCTCACTTCAATTTTAGAGTGGAATTATTGCTTTAAATTTTTAAGGCATAAATAGATTGCTACGTCATCAACTCTGTAGCCATTTACTTGTAGTTAGACCGGATCCTGGCTGTAAAGTAAGTGGCAACGGGTTTCCCGAATAGGACATATAAATATGAATGTAACAGATCTTTTTTCGCGTGATTTATATTGAATTATTGATTCTGTTAGCCATACCAATCACGAAACAGTAAGTCTTACAGCAGGCGTAAGACTGTAATGGTTATTCAGTAATCTTAATTCTTATTTTGTAAAAGACAAAAACTAATTTCATCGACGTAGTTCGTTGTTCATTAATTGTAAATAAAATTCAACTTGCAATTCAACTCGCATAAATTTTAAACTGAAACAAAACATTACCCGTGACGCACAATCGATAATCGAATTAAACATTACATAGCTTACGTTGATTCCGAATCAAATAAACTAAAAGTAAACCTCGAACAATTAGTGGTTGCCAGCCCTGTTGGTAACGCGTAAACACCAGACTAACGAACCAGGGCCGCCCCTGCACAAATTTGCAATTTCGATTGCCTTTCACTACAAACTACGTACCTCGCACCCTACGTCATTCGTTGAATTAAAAATTCAAAACGATATTTTTACCCGCCTTTTGATACGTCAAAAAGCACACACGAATCTGGAGAGCTGAAAGTTACGCTAGAAAGTGTATTTTATAGCTTTTCAAAAGGTTTTCCAGGGTTAAGCAGTGAATTTGATACCCATTTTGACATGCCTGCCTGTTTATCCAAGTCTACATAATCAAAACGATATTTATTTGCCTTTTGATATTTACACCAAAACGCACACACGATTCTGGAGAACAGAAAGTCACGCTTGAAACATATTTAACAACTCTTTAAACGGTTTACGCGGTGTTGCCATGTCCATTCGTTATTACGTTATCCGTTAAATTAATAAAATAAAACTATATTTTATAATTTCACTCGGCCTTCAACTATGGAACCCAACATTTCGTGTGGCCTGATTCGCACTTGGCTGGTTTCATTTAAATATTTTTACTGAGCAGTAATGAGGCATTTTTAAGCTGTACCGCTTTCATAAACAGTTATAACTTGGAAAGGAAACCCATTAGTGACTCGCTGCAGGCTGGATTTCACTCTACCACGGCAGTATATACCACGTTGCTCCACATAGAAACTTTATTTAAGGCTTAATTAAAATTATCAAAAATGTAGAGTATATTTCAACGCAAAGGTTTAGTTTGTGTTAATATATTTTAAAGGTCGCATGGTCCTACGAATATAATGTGCTGCAGAATTCAGACTACATCTTCCAGGTGTTGAAGTAATTTTTTTTTCATTAAATAATTCTAATATTTTACGTGCAGGATGGCAAGATATGAGTATGCGTGTGAAGGAACATAAACAAAGAAGACATGACAGATGACGGCTGACAGTTGATTTTTGGTAGATGAATGAAGTGACAGTTATGACGTATGGAAGACAGGCGAACGACGGACGACGAATGAAAGACGCTAACAGTATTCATTATAAAAATATTAATACAGTGAAAATAAAAGGCTAATTGCAGTAATAACATCTATTGAATTAAGCTTCGACCCCTAGACACCACATATTGTAAAACACACACGCACACATAAACGACATGAACACACGTCCACTTACAGTTCAATATTTATTCCATTATATATACCAATAAGTTAGACAAAATTTATCAAAATTTATTTCAGTCAAATAATAAAAAACACGGTATATGATTTCAACAAATGATTACCTGGGGGTACAAAGGTCGTATAAACCATAAACACTACATGACAGGACTAGCAAAAATCAAAATTTTAAAAATATTTTTTTTTCATTCTGATTGGTATATTGAACCTATTAAGTGAGATTAGTTATTTTTATGCTTATGAATTTGAAAGCGTCACACAGACCAATCAATAGAACGACAAATTCTGAATTAGACTGTATTCATAACTCATTTTCGTTAAAATGGTTTATACGACCTTTATCGCCCAAGGTGTCGAAAAAATTTCGAAAAAAATGAATGAGCCTCCATAAATTTGTACTCTATTACCCGAGATAAATTTTATGTACATTTTATTCATAAACAAAAGTCTTCGATCTCGGTAACAGTGATGGAATCGTAAAATCATTTTTATGGCATAACATCTCAACTCGTATAAGTCCTTGACAATACCGTTTTACGATTTCTATGTAAAATCTTTTGAAGGTGTATTCAACGGGTACGGTGTTTGTAAATCGTGCACATCATAAACTTCTAAAATAAAAAGACAGGCCGGTTGGTCTAGTGGTTAGTGAACCTGACTACAACACTGGAGGTCGTGGGTTCGATTCCCACCCAGGTCAAACTTTTCTGTGATGAACAGGAATGCTTGTTCTGTGTGTCTGGGTGTTTAATAAAAATATCTATTTAAGTATATATTTAAAAGTATATATGTATGTTTATCAGTTATCTGATCTCCATAGCACAAGCTAACGCTTAGTTTGGGTTTAGATGGCCGTGTGTGAGTTGTCCAAAGATATTTATTTATCTATATGCTATCATTGCAACCCATGACTGTCTCACTATTGAGCTTGGATATTCTCACAACGTGAAGGGTACAGGGATTGATGCGGACTTGCGTTACGAGTATATTATACTAGAAATTGCTCTCGCTTCGCTCCGAAAGAAGAGTTGTCCAGTGGTTTCAGAATTGCCATACTAATTTTAACCTTATGGGAACTAAGCCACTTCCAGGCATAAAACATATTCTGTAACCAATCTCGGGTTTGAAAACTACGACTATGCCAAGTTTCAACTAAATCTGTCTGGTGGTTTTTGCGTGAAGCTCGAATAGAAATGCTTTTTATTTTAGAAAACTGCTTTATTTCCGTGGGATTATAGGTTGAAATTAGTATGGCAATTCTGAAAACACTGGACAACTTTTCTTCCGAAGCGAGGCTGGGGCAATTTTTAATATAATATAAACTTATTACGTATGGGAACCCCCTTTAATATTTTATATACAAATAATAGAAAAAATAATATTTAACTTTAAATCTCAACAAAGCAACTTTGTCTCCAAATAATATATTTATATAAAATCATATATTGCCATTCAAAATATAAATATCTACTCGTAATCTATTATTGAATATTATTATTTTCAGTCATTCTATTATTGGATGAGCCAACTTGGGATTTGGATCCACTCAACACATATCTTGTTATTTCAATACTTTCAAATGCGGCTAAGAAGTACGGTACTGCTATTATATTAACAATGGAAAAACCTAGGTCAGGTAATGTGAATTATTATGTGTTACTATAATAAAACTCTAAGTGCATTTTTATGTGTATTGAATATTTAAAAAAATATATTAGAGGGCACTTTAATAACGAAACACGAAAATCTTTTTTTTTTCACATTATTATCTGTCTGTCTGGTTGAACGCGTATCATGTGATCGCATCACGTCATCGCGCATTGAAATTCAGTTAGGTCTGATTGGATTGCAAATTCGTGTATAAGCACTCTTCCAATCAAGAGATATTCAAGCAGATTTGCCTGTTCAGTCGTATCATCTCATGTAAGGTTCTGTGGACATTTTAACCCCGCATTAAGATCATCAACATTGCTAAGAGCGAGACAAGTAATTACAATTATGTACAGCCATATTCAAACCATATTCAAAATTCCAGTATTTCAAAATCATATTTCAGATGTGTTCCCGTTCCTAGACCGTGTAGTATACTTGTGTTTGGGCGACGTGGTGTATGCAGGGCCCACGAGGAATCTTCTAGATTATTTCGGAAGCATCGGTTTTCCGTGCCCACAGCTTGAAAATCCGCTTATGTACTATCGTAAGTAAATTACCTATACTAAGTTTATTCATAATTACCTTTGAATACTATATCTTTTTTTTCGGATGGGGTATTCGTCAATAAATTACAGTTTTCGTTAAGAAACGAGTAGCGCCATCTAGTAGGCGCGTATAGCTAGAATTTTTATCTCAACAAAAATGTATTTTACGTATTGTTCGAACAAATGGGCTTTTTAGCTATGATTCCAGAAAATCTTCAGCCTTTTGGAGATCATCATCATCATGTCCAATAACAACTCGGCATCAGATGAATTCAAAATTCATAAAATAAGTTAATTTTGTAGTTGATAAAAAATGTTAGTGATTTTGAGGGAAAGGGAAATAATATATTTTTCTTTTAGTTTGCTTATCGACAGTGGATAGAAGGTCACGGGAAAGGTTTATAGAATCGAATCATCAAATAGCAGCATTGGTGGAGAAATTTAGACTAGAAGGCCCTAGTATCATGCAGAGCAATCACACGGAGCACAGTCGTATCGTGAACCCCAACAAAGTACAGATGAACTACGGCAAGCCGAGCGGAGTCAAGGTTATTTGGATGTTGTATGTGTAAGTTAATAAACATTTTTAATTATTTTTCTATTGAGAGTGTGGCTTAAGTGTTCAAGTTCGAGGAAAGACTAGATTAATGAGTTTTTTTTTGGTAGACATGCATTTTCTTGTAGCTTTCTGGACAACATTGAAATAAAAACAGGTGACATCTTAGTTTGTTTAAATGACGATAGATGGCGCTGTTACTAATTCGTATATACTGCAAAATGTCATACCTTTGTAGTCAATAAATAAATCTTCTAAAGTAGATAAAGAGTATGAAGTGGAAAAATCCTCAATATCGGCATCACACCATTCTAACTTGATTTATAGGATCTTTGAAATATGAATCTTATTTCCTGTGAAATAAAGTTGAATTTTAGATAAATACTCTTAATTTTCTTTTCTAGGAGAATTCTGGCATCAATTTTTAATTTAAAAAAGTTCGGCATAAAGCAGATGTCAATGAGACTATTATCACTCCCCATATACTTTTTAATTCTGTGGGTGTTTTATAACGAAGCAAAGGTAGGTTCCGGCTCGAAGGACCAACATTTTTATTATGTCATTTATATAACAATATTTTATATTTCTATTCTTAACGCTTACAGGATTACCAGCGAGCTTTTATAACAAAAAGCGGTCTAATATTCAATGCTATGGTTGGCACCTACTTTATCAGCATCATGAACACGATTTGCTTGTGTAAGTATATCAGCAAGATTAAAATATTTTTGTACTATGAAAATGAATAATAAATTATTTATTTTGCATACCTACATATGGATATACGAGTATGTAACAATTCTAGGCATTTGTTCCCCTTTGTGAGAATCTAGGTGCAAACTACAATTAATTATTTTAGTAATTAGATAATTACATAAGATTACTGTCACAAGGCTATTCATAATATAGTTACGTCATTATTATACTCGAATGTATTGCATACAGCTATATTTATTTTATATATTTCAAACGTGTTAACGACCCATTAGATTTTAGCTCAGTTGATACTACAATATATGCACGACACGCACCTTGTGGCATAGATAATAGATAGTAACATAGAATACAGCAGAATACCTAACATGAGAAACACTTCACATTTGCTAAACCCTCCTATTATGACAACCTTATGTTTGTACGATACAGATGGCCCCCACAGAACCCGGTACTATCAGGAGAACCAAGAAGGCCTATACAGCGGAGCAAGCCTGCTTCTGGCATGGAACCTGGTCTCTATACCCTTCTCATTCATCACCACATTCGCTTCCGCAGCGATCGTATACCCGTAAGTTTGCACCATCATGTGACAGTCCATATGGCAAAACCAGCTCTTGAGATCGAGCACGTAGGTCGAGTCCGGCTTATTAGCAAAGTCCCTAAAAACCACAGCAGTTCACGAACTTGGAAACTTCCTATATTTTATCCCAAGCAGCTAGAAATAACGATCAGTAGTAGTACTGATTATATTACTAGGGAAAGAAAGATCCTTGAATGGCTACGTCTAGAAAAAGAGCACAGAACGCTCGCCGACCAGGTACACTGATGACATGATTCAAATTGTCCAGAACCGATCAGCATGGCCTAATTTAGCAGAGGCCTTATGTACGGACTTTGTATTGTAAAATTTTGACTTTCGTTAAATGAGCTTTTGACTCCTACGACGAAATAAACAATTTTTATTTCGTTTCATACAAATATGCATTACTCATAATGCGTAAATGACCATAAAATTGGATACTGGGAACCTAATGCCTCTATATACAATGCCTAACTTACTTTCATAGGCTTTATTAGAAAAAAGTTGAGAAGGATTTCACTAATATCTAACTCATATCCAGGATTCTAGGAGACATAACAGAAACCCTGGATTTCCTGTACTTCGCGCTGATCCTGTGGTCGTGTTATATCTACGCGGAGCAGCAAGCGATCGCCGTCATGATGTTCGTGAAGAACGGCCTCATCGCCGCCGTCGTCAATATATACATCACCTGTATCTACGTCATGCTGGCTAGTGGAGTGCTCAGGTTATCATAATATTTACAGTTGACCATACACAAAAACAAGTGTCAAGGAGTCTAAGTAAAATACTTGTGATTTAAAACTATTCAAAAACCGTTAAAAACCTGCAAAATAACAATACCATTGAGTTATCCAAAGATTTAATGAATCAATCCCGGCATGCAGTTCTGATATTCAATAAGTGCAGCCTATATTGTGGTATTGTTTCTAGATTAAATAATATTGTTGTAAATTTTATCATCACAATATTATTGTAAATTACGGGAAACCTTAGATATGAAAGAATATCAAGTGTCATCCAATATTTTCTTCCACAGATCATACAAGGGCTTCGAAGAATGGTTATACTATTTAACCTACGTCACCCACACGCGTTATGCCTCCATAATGCTCCATCGAAACGTGTTCAAACAACCCAACTTCAACATCCTGCCTTACAGCAACGAAGAAAACTGTACATCAATTACCAACCTCATACAAACATCATCCAACCTTAACGCGAACTCTAACTCCAACTGCCGATATGCGAGTGGTAAAGCGTTTTTAACAGAACGATTTACTTCTAGAAACTTCGGGGGAGATGTCTATTTATCTGGGGACTTTAACTTGGATTTCAATTTAGGAATATCCTTCGCTTTCTCACTCGGTATGATGGTTTTCAATAAGTTCCTGTATCTCATTCCTTTGCCTGATTATATCACGGATAAGTTTAGGGAGTAAATGAAAGCATTCGATGTTATTTTAATATAATTTTTGCATTAAAATATCAATTTATTTGTTTCTTAATAACAACTTCTAATCGATACTGTCGAGAAATTTGGCGCCAGAGACGTCGATTTAATTCCATCATTTGAAATTTTGATTTAAAACCATTTTACTGTAAATATTTTGCAAGATTTGCTTTATTGTAAAAATTATGTGTCTCTGTAATACATGACCTACACCCAGTCAGTCATAGGGGTCATGACCCCTACTTTACTAAGGTTACATCACTCATATTTTTGGTCTTAAAAATAGGTATTCATTTTTATATCCTAGTATTATTAAAGTTGGTTTTTTGTTCAGAAGCCTTTAGTTATGAAATGTGAATTCAATGAATAATTTAGATCTAAAAGCCCGTGAGTATGAATATTTTTAATATATTAAATTATTTTAAAAAATCATATTTTATTTCTCACAATTGAATCAATTTATAATTGGCAAGATATATCTTAAAATTGTAAGACAGAAAGTTGTAAACGGAATGTATATTTAAGTGTTTATCCAAGTACAATATATAAGTCAAATCGAATTCAAATCTGATCAGCCATTTCCCAAACGCACAAAAGGCGAAAATGCGATAAATATTTTTCTTTAGATCTATTCTTTGGCAAAAAACCGCAGTAATAATATATCTCAATTATGTAGCAGATACAGACGACGATCAGTTAATAATTTATCTATATAAATAAAAAATCCATGTTTGTTTGCCCTTTATAAATGGTAGCAGATACAGTACTAATGCTGTTTGGAAACTTTGATCAGAATTCTTTAGAACAGGTTTTGGTACTAAAATTATATGGACACATGATTGATGAGTTGATGAGTGAGATATTATTATTTATCATAACACAAACTACATATTACATTACAGTATGCCCCAATTCTATTGTCATAAAAATGATCACATGTATACATAATGGCTATTAGAAACATTAAATATGTCAGCATAGCCAAGAACGAAGCGACGAACCAACCTTTCCTGAGATTTAATGTCGTTATTACCAAAATATGGGAAGAAAATATAAAATTATAATAAAAAAGAGTTTTTTTATAAACATTTATTTTACACACAAAAATATTTCCACATAAATGTTTATACACAGTATGACATTACATCGATAAATATACAATACGTTTAAATGTGATTAAACAAATCATATTATATTTCCATAAGTAGACAACACTCACTTTTTATATCTGAAATATCATAGAAAATAAATTATCCTAAATACTTACATTAGCTAATTCTGAAGTTAATTACATGTTATCTATACTATTTTAAATCCGTATTGCCGATTATAAATTATAAAAATTATACCATAAATAAAAAAACCTAATTCATTTAATTTTAGGAAAAACTAGTATTAGTAAATCAGTGTTATTTAAATGAATGATACTTCTATCAACAATGAACTAGTTATCGGCCACAAAAATGTGTCTCAATAAATTACAACTCATAGCAGAGTTTAGCTTTGATTTTGTATGTGATGCGCTATCTAGTTTATTACTGATCGAAGGAATACTAGGGCCTAGTGCACATTAATGAGCACGGATCTCTGGATACCTGAGGTCTAGAGCATACTCCACCACAATACTCCTTTGCGCATCAGTGGAGAATTGAGGGAGGAACTCTACCCGGAACAAGCATTCCTGCTCATCACAGAAAAATAAAGAATCATACCCACAAACTAGCAGTCAGGTTTACTAATCACTAGGCCAATGGACCAGTTGACAATACAATATTTTCGCAGTATTGACGCCTATTTTTAATTTTGTTACTATTGTATTCATCAAGTGTTAAATTAAAACACTTAATTCATGCGTGGAGTAAGAATTACTCAATTTTATTTATCTAATCTTCTTCAATTGTTTTCTTGTTATTGATAAAAGAAATTGATATTTTAATATTATGAGATTGTAAAATCTCCTACAACTTTAGGGTATGTAAATATCACAGTCTCTCCTTGATTATCACCGTCATTTTCTGACGTACACGGAGTTCCATCACCTTAAATAGAAAAATTGGATTTAAATAAAAGCAAAATCCTTAATATGTATAAAAAGTATAATAACTAAAGATATTTTCATTTCAAGAGTGAATAGGCTTTTGCTAAATTAGCACACTTTGCCAGCACATTGCTACTTACCATCTGGAGGGATTGTGGTCAAGCACAAATTTATTGAATATTATAAAAAATATATATTTATCTGATATAAAACAGAGTAGAATTCTAATATGGTTTTTAAATCTGGAAACAGTGACTTCATAACAAATATTTTATATTATTTAAATTATTTTCTATGGGCAAAATAGAATAAAAGTAAAGATTATATTTAGAAAATAAAGTGCTTACCGCCGTACACCACAATAGTCTTATTTAATTTGTTAATAGTAAGCTGAAAATAAACAAAAAACTGTTATTACAACCACGGAAATTGTTTTTGAATAAACACAAAAAAGGAATTGCTGAGGAATAGTAATATACTATAACTTTTCAAGGTTATTCAGCTCTATACTATCAAGACTTATTGCACCAATGTGTCATTTATTAAACCCCTTGATGGCCCACTGTTGAGCAGGGGTGTCTCCTTGTGAATGTAAGACCTACAGCATACACCACCACAACGCTCCAGTGTCAATTGCTAAACATATTAGTGGTAAATCTATGGATCTAAAATTGAATGCCAAAGGCCTCTGTTAAGGCTTAAAAATTGCCATCTGACGGTATCAGCCAGGCCTGACAGCTTCACATCCTCTCCGAAGCATGTTAGCACTCATGAATTTTTTACCACTAGTGGTCACCCATTTCTCTACAAACTATGTGCACTGTTGCCTATCAATTTTTCACTTAGAATTGCATGTAATATAGATCCATACCAATTTTACAAATAGGAAAGTGTGTGTGCTTGACCATCTTTGATGTTGAAATGCAACAGATTGACAAGCTTTTTTATGTAGATTATGACATGGGCTTCTTTTTATAAACATTGGTAATGTGTGTGGAATCACATCCGGATCCTAGTAATTTATAACAAATGAAAATATGCAGGGAAAATTTACTTACAGGGGACAGAACAATTTCTCTATATTTCTTAAGGTACACTTTCATAGGTTCCACATAGTTGTCAAATCCAAGTGTATTCATGGCAAAGAGTACATCTTCACCATTTATAGTCTTCCGTTTTTCAACCTGACATCGGTCACTCGCCTCACTAGTTATGAATGATATGAACTCTGATATACACTCCTGTACACATTCTCTTGCATCTTTTGCTATCTGTAATCATAAATATAATAAATTTTTAATTGATAGCTGTCCATGGAACATATTTCAGGGAAACTGTTAGTGGTAATATTGTACTTATACAAAACATAAGTTACAAAAATATTATTGCCATAAATAAGTTAATAGTTACCTTTCCATTTTCAGGGATTGCCCTTTTCATAATCTTAGCTATATTGGCTATTGGGAGGAAGCGGTCCTGTTCTCTCAAAGGGGCATGCTTTCCTCCAGAATTAGAATCAGAGTTATTTTCTTCTTGCTCTGAAAACACATAAAATATACTCATACTTGGTGCAAGTTTTGAAAAGTAGTTCTTTAACTCAGTATCGATGAAAGAACAATGTTCAAACCACAAATACAAATTGTCATACCAGTCGCACAAAAAAATTACAACACACAACATCATTCACAAATTCACATTCTGATAACTTTAATTTCATGAAGGAGTTAATAGCCTGTCAACCTATTGAGACATTTTATTTTGTTCTTTTATAATTTATTGATTTTCCTTTTAATACACTTTATGCATTTGTCACCAAGCAAATAGCATGATTTATA
>DWJZ01004207.1:0-15701 GCA_018249125.1 Asbolis capucinus | reverse complement strand
CGTTGTATATTATTTTCGCATGCAATATATATATATATATATATCTTGAACAGTATATAGTATGGAGTCCCGAAATACAGTACAATATATAAAATATACTACGGTTGGCAACTCTATGTGGTACATAACCCCACTTATGTCTTCTAAATTCGTAATTTCGACATTGAAGAACATTTTTCCCTATCTAAATCCTATCTAGTCTAGGTTTTTTGGGAATGCGGACGAAATTATAACAATATGAATTTGAGGAACGAGTACATACATATGTACACTAGCTTTTGCCCACGGCTTCGCTCGCGTTAAGAAATATTATTATTAATAATGAGGTGGAATTTATCAAAATCCCTCCTTAGGGGATGCCTATGTCATAGTAGCTATATGCATGCAAAGTCTCAGCCCGATCGGTTTAAAATTGACAAAGTTTCATAAAAACTTTCATCCCCTATTTTATCCCCTTGGAGATAGAACTTATCAAAATTCTTTCTTAGGGGATGCCTACGTCATAACATCTACCTGCATGCCAAATTTCAGCCCGATACCTCCACAGGTTTGGGCTGTGCGTTGACAGATCAGTATATCAGTCCGTCATCTTTGAGTCTTATATATACAATGTATATATAGATAACAAACATATGTCACGTTCAAAGTCGTGTGTGCTACAAGCGAGCGAAGCGACGTCATACCGAGTCGCATGTGGCTAGGATGCCATCTTGTAAAATAATTTGCATCTCAATGCATTCAGCATGTAAATTTGAATATTGGTCGAACGCCTGCTACGTGACTCGTCTTACAATCGATAATGAATCGGGTAACAGAATATTGCTGACGGACGAAGTTAAGAAGTCGAGGGTAAGTTTCGGTACGGAATCACGGAACTTTATAGGGAGGGAAGATGGACGTGGGTTGTGTACTTGTCTGCGAAGAAATGGGTCTCGGATTTAATTCATTAAATCAATGTCAACTCAATATGCGGGTACATCATTATAACTTATTAATAGCCTTGTCTTCGATGATGTATCGTGCCCAAATTATAAAGCAATAAAGGATAAATAAAAAGTGACATTATATCCTTTAAAAAATAATATTCAATGTCTAAACGTATAAAATTGTATGTTTTAGATTGGAATTTCATTAGAAATATATAAGTATGTGGAAATATTCTGTAATTGCGCGCCAAACTACCACAGACACAAACTACCTTCTTGGCACAGTGTAGCTCACGACGCCACAGAGTAACATGATCCGCGCTTCTCGACGATCACTGAACATATCCTTATTATTATTATGCGCCTTTTAATAGATATTATAAAAGTGAAGAACTACTTTTTTTTTAATTTAATGAATTAGTACTTCATCGCAATCACAGTCACACAGGCCACAGTCACACAGGTTATATCCATGTAAGCTGTGAATATATGGATTAGTAGGGTTTGTGGCCAATCCAAGGGTCTTCTAAAAGGCCTGCCTCTTACTTTGCTCTGCGTTTCATTGTGTGATTTCGTATCGATTTTGGTGATTATTTCATATTCAAAAGTTAATGCTTGTCATTTGGTCTCATTTAAATGTATGTAAGTGATCTTTGGCGAGTGCTTTTTAAGATATCAACAATAAATTTTACTAAATTTAGTAAATTTCTATTTTATTGACTTCAAATACGTTGATTTTTTTACTAATCTATGTATATAATTTGAAGTATTTTAACGAATACTAAAATTTGTAGATATATTTTACGAGAAAACTCCACACAATTTTAAGATAAAATCTTATGTTTCAAGATACCATACTGTTTTATAAAAGTTATAAGAAGTTCTAAACTGATGGACCCGTGAGTTAGATATTTCAAAAGGCTGGAGATAGCGCTGTTTCTTAAGTTCCAGCGTTTATTCTACTTGAAGTTAGTTCACTTTGCATACGACAAGCGGTAACTCCGTACTGAAGTATAAACTTTTAACCCATTTTATTAAGAAACCAAGTTAGAACTTGTTTATTAAGAAATTTATCTTGTATCAGCTCAATCTTAGGTTTCTTAGAATTCAGTATAGAAGGAAAATGTTTGCTTCCGAAAAGAAATCTTGACTTTTTATAGAGCATCTATATTAGACACTTTTGAATCGCCATGTCGCTGGTATATTTTATTTTTACACGTTTTTCTTCATCTTGCAGTGTATTTTTGTATGTTCGTATATTTGTTTGTTACGGATCAAATCTGACAAGTTTTATAAGAGCCACCTTCTCTTACAGTTCCAGTGGAAATATTGCATAAAGTTATTAACCTAATGACATTGCATTTTTATGACAAGTTTAACCTGATAACACGTTCAGGATTGGTTCCAGACAAGGAAACTCAACGGTTAACAATACAGTTATGAATTTTTGTATGTTTCTTTGTATTATGGATCTATAATTCATGCTTTTGATTTTAAATATTTTTAATACCTTGTTTTACTCAGCTTTTATTTCGTTTAATATATACTAGAGATCCTGTCTCCGAAATTCAACCGTAATTAAATTTAAAAATAAATTTCCATTGTTATACTGACATTACAAATGTCACGGTGTCAAATGCATGTGTGTAATATTTTTATTTTGTAATTTATAGTCTTTCCAATGCATTTTCTATACTAAAAAATAAATTTCTGCACTCTTTCCTCGGCTACATTTTAGCTGTGTCAAATTTCATAGACCTTGGTTCACGTATTAATATATGTACATTTTCATTGATCAATTCCTGTTTTTTCAATTTTCTCATACAATTTATTTACTAAATCAGTTTGTCTGAACTTTTGTACGCCAATCTACAAACGGGTTTGCTAAAATTTTTGTAAAATTAAGTATTAACATTTGTTTCGACTTAGTTTTGACTTTTGTCAAGTTCGCTTTTGGTTCCAAAGGCGAAATAAACCATGTTCTATGTACAAAAGTTATTTTACAGTCGACAGGTACAGCGAAACGATAGCAACAATTATAGGAATATTATTAAAGCAACATTATTCATACAATTTAACCGTAAATTCTGTTTTACGTTACCCGTAAACAATTTACAACAAAACTTTTACACGTTAAGCTCTCAGCGGTAACCCGGTTAGGTTGTATAAAATCCTTAATCCCAGTAAAAGTTAAAAAGTAAACGGCTGGAGGGTTTTGTGCTGGACAGTAAGGAACGTGTCTGATTGGCGGAGGATAGCTACAAGTGATGTTAAGCGATGATTTGTCACTGAAGAAAATAATTGATTGTATAAAAGTTAAAAGCGTACTTTACTGTATTATAAAAATGAATAAAAATGGTTACGTAATGACGTTCATCACGTAACCTTAGAATCATGAGAGCATAAGCCAAAAAGTGGATTTATGGGTATGGACTGGTCTGGTGGTCGCATTTTAAACGGCAGTTTTGTTTTTGCAACACGCTTATCCTGCTAATATTATAAATGCGAAAATTTCTGAGGATGCATGTATGAATGGATAGATGCCTGTTACTCCTTCACGTAAAAACTACTGAACAGATTTGAATGAGCTACTTTTTATCAACATACCACGCGGTTGATGCCGCAGGTGAATCCTAGTTTTTAATTATATAGTCATTTATTGACTTTTTTTCCCTCTGTCAGTAAATGTGTCTATTCCCTTCGCATTTAAAATCACAGCCTGCAAAAATTTTGATTTTATCCCTGATGCAATACGCAGACACGCTTATACAAACATATATTGATATCAAAATGGATGCAAGAAGAAGAAATACTGCTTTCCAGGCTAAGGGAATTGTCTAAATTAGGCAATCCTTAAAAAGCAAACGTAATTATAAACAAATAATGCAAGTAAAATATTCTTACAGCTTATAATTACTGTCCTTTTTTTCATGAATCACAATAAGAATTCTAAAAGTACAAAATAAAAAAAAAGAATATTAATGCATGATAAACGAGCACATAATTCAATTGACTCAAACAAACAAAAATAAAGCGAGATTATTATGCTCATAATTAATTAATTCACTGCTGATACCAAAGCATTATCTTCTCTCGCTAACGATGAGACACACACCTTACGCTCACTATGAGTTCGGTTATTCCCATTAGACCAGGCTGACGTAAATTATTCCTTCTTTCAGTTAAACCATAGAACGTTGCGGGAAATAATATCGGTTTTATTTTACACTTTTCGTACAATTTTCACCACTATTGAACGACTGTGGTGATTTTTTTTTAAAAGGACGTTTCGAGATTATTATTGTAACAAATTCACACATAAATAGCCGGTAGAAATCCAAAAAATATTCTTATTATAGCGGTTACATTAATAAAAATGGGTGGACATTTTTTTTTCTCATATACGAAAAACAATCCGCTACCATTTTTCTCGCGGCTACGTCCACGTGGTGTAACCTCCATTCTTCTTTTACTCCCTTTTCCCACTTCGACCAACCTTTCCTCATATTCTACCCTACCTCTGTGTCAAATTTAATCAGAATCAGCTCAGTAGTTTAGACGTGTAAAGGAAATTGCTTCCACAGTTATAATGTTAGTAAAGATTTAGAAAAAGATTTGATTTGTTTCAGGAACTAAAAATAACCTAACAAGCATTCGATTTCAAACTGTTTACGTCTTAAAAATCAGTGAAACAGTTTCTAAAGACTGTATTGCACTCATGGCAAGCCAGTGCTAAAAGGCTCTTCGGAACCTCCCTTCTATTAGTTCCACAGTATCGCTGGCACAAAGCCTCTTGTACATTCATTCCTTTCCCTGAAAGCCTTGTGAGTTCAGATTTATTACAACCGCCCACTGTACACACAACTCTTTGTATCCCATATAATATTCGTATCCCATCTGAGTTGGGACTATTTCAATACTTGCAAAGGGTGTGTTGAGGTTTGGAAAATATTTTAATTTTACAGGTTTTTTCTGTAGAATTTTTATTGAAATTCATCGTCAATATGGCGCCTGTAATTACTTCGTATAATAATTAAAAAGTAGTTTTATATTTCTTTATTCAGAACTTAATTAGTGGTTTCTTTTTTTCTTGAAATTTATTGGAATTATTGGAAATATAAAATGTATTTTATGCTAAAAGGCGTTCTATAGACAATAATTATCACTCCATTTCAAATATAAAACAATGGAAATGTGTATATGTACGTATTGATAAAGATTGAAAAGGATGATCGTTTAGTTTAGTCAGGTCGCTGTATACAAGAAGGAAACCCCGACACTCGGGGTCCCGTCGACATCTGTAATATCTTGTCTTTATAGACATTACTGTTTGCGCATTCGATATTGTACAGAATACCTAGGCAAAGCATAAAATAAATAATACTTTATACATTTTAGGCACTCTGTAGCTACTCGTATGTAGATATGTACCTAGCTATTGTATGGAATACCGAATTATATAGATTGTTAGCAACATAAATATATATATATATACATTTCGCAAGGCAGTTTAAACTAATAAATAGTAGAACACAGTAGCATAACCACCATTTTTGAGTGACGTAATGAGCCGCCAAGGTTATGAATAACCTCAAAGCTTCACGGCTGAAGAGGTTCTTACATTTCAGACGCCAGCTTTCATTCAGCCACTAAAAGCCTACATTTAAAACCTCAAGTGAAACTACCTCATGCGATTGATTCAAACCAAAATCGGATTTTACGCCTCGATATTAACATCTGAATGAAACTGCAGGCAAAATCAACGGCATACCATTCACTGCTACGTACATTGCTGCGTTCCAACGATAATGTATACGCTTGTATCATGGACAATGAGCAATTGATAGGCGATGAGCGTTTCTCAATATTTTAACAATGTTATATATCTTTTTTAATATATACTTATATAGATATTTTTACACCTAGACTCCCAGACCAAACATTCCTGTTCACCACAGAAAAGTTTGCCCTGGGTAGGAATCAAACCTTCAGCCTAGCAGTTAAGTTTGCTAACCACTAGACCAACCAGCCAGTCATTCATAAACAAAACAAAGTAAATATAACAACAAAAAATCTATAAAAAAGTCTTTGAATTTGGGAGAAAATACAAATTATTACATTCATAAGATATATCTGTAGT
Organism: Asbolis capucinus; assembly: GCA_018249125.1. Lineage (NCBI taxonomy): Eukaryota > Metazoa > Arthropoda > Insecta > Lepidoptera > Hesperiidae > Asbolis > Asbolis capucinus. The sequence continues at coordinate 9,635 of DWJZ01004207.1, read as the reverse complement.
TATCAGGGACTCATAAAATAAACTTACAAAGTAATAATAGTAATTAATTATTATTATCGTAAAAGAACAATCATTATAAATATGTACAATTTTCTAACTTAAGCATTACTAATGGCGTCACCAGCGCAACTTTTAAGTTCCCCGCAAGTTTTACGAGAACTTTTTAACAAAAATAATTATTATGACAGCTTAAACGGTCCCATGCTTGTACATATATTGTTGGTGTCTTCAAGACGTCAGAGAATGGACTACTTCTTAGTTCTACCTTCCATCTCACCATGTTAACTTACTTATTAGTTTCTACTCCAATTTCTCCATTCAATAATATGCCCAATAATACTTCGTCAAATTGCCATCAATTTTCCTTTAAATAGTAAACAATTTCTCATAATCCCCGCTACCCGATATCAATCGCACCATACCCTTACCTCTACGCTGCTACATTACGTAGAGGGTCTACGGCGTAGATTAGCTACGGCGCTCGTCGTAGCCAATAAGGATTTTCATTTCGCATTTAGGAACGTGCGAGCCAAAAACAGTTTCAATGGAGTAAAATTCCAATTAATCGGTTCAAAGTTCCATTCAGTTCCGGTAGATGGCGTGATTTTGTTCCAGGCTAAATCTGTACGTCAACGACTTATATTTTGGAACAACTCCAAATAGCTCTTCTAATTGTTTCGGGTTTTAGAGGCAGCGGGAATCAACATGAAATGTTACGCTTCACGACGTGATCTAGTCAATGAAAATTTCTTATAACAACACTCAAAAGTAATTTTCTTAAAACAAATTAAAATAGCGCTGCAAAAAATACAAAAAATAATTTCAACATTTTCTTAAAATATAACTTAAAACTTAAAATATAATCTTAAAATATAATTAAAACAAGAATTTTTCCAAAAATACATTTACACTTTTTCTGGAAGCTTCTAAATACTTAAATAAATTTCCCGCTTCTGGACTCCGGTTTCCCCTCACAATATGAGGAATATGCTCGTAGGTCAAAGTCTACGTCACTGACCAAGTTCGGACTGGTGGTGAAGACACACCTTCGAAAATTTTATGGGGAACTCTCAGGAGTACAGGTTTCTTCACGATTATTTCCTTTAACTTAATTAACTTTTAATTTGCACATAATCTTTTGAAAATTACAGGTGTGCGAAGGGTTTGAACCCAGTACTTCCTGGAAGAGAGACCAGCGTTCAAACCACTAGGCCATCACTGGTTTTGCTCACATTCTACTAATATATTATTATATATATGAAAGTTTGTAAAGTTGTTTAGACGTTTTTATTTCCTTTACACGCTGACCATTAAACGGATTAAGATGAAACTTTGCTCACAGATAGACTTCATCTAGAAAATTTACATAGAATAGATTTTATCCCGGTCGTACGTTCCCCTGGGATGATTTGGTCATATAGAAATGTTTGGATTTTCTTCACGATAAACTGATTAAAATGAAAATTGGTAATGCTTACGAGTATATATGTATATGTAGTTTGGGATAACATATGGACCATATATGTAGATAGATATATAATATATATTTTATCAGCATATGACGGAAAGAAGCCGCGGGAAGACACTATATAAACATACCATATAAACATAAAGATCAAAAATGTTTTCCTAACGGTATGCAAATTCTGTTTTACGTAACGCTCTGGCGTCACGTGTGAACGATCGTGGTCCCTGCGCACTGCGGGTAAACTTGTTGACATTCACTTTATTTATTTAGTCGACTTTAAGCTTTTGCCTCTACACAAGGTTAGAGAATTATTTTTATGAATTTTTTATGTTGTTTGGTAGTCCAGTCCAGTTAATATTTCTATTAGGGATTGATGAATAAAAAATATATAATTTATTTTATGTAGTTTGAGTCATGTCAAAAATATTACGTTCTTAAGTGTATCAAAAATACCCTCATGAATAAAGTTATTTTTACAAAATCAGCGCATACTGACATTGAAAAGTTGTTACGGCCTAAGATATATGATATGACATCCATTAGTTTGTTTACAGACTTTTTACGGATGAAAAAAAGTGATTGTACTTCGTTTTAAGAACTAACCGCTCTCATAATGAACGGTGAATGTAAAGGTGAATGAAATGAATGACTTATGTTGCTTTGAACTATTCAACGACATACAGTGTGTGTAGTCAACGTACAATTTATATTGAGAAACCCACATGGGCTGCAAATCACCAGGCAATTGAATATCGACTAGTTATCGACAAATTAACGACTACACAGCATTGATAAAATAAAATATTTATCTCGTGTTCCGGCTGGGGGCTTGAAAGTTCTTTTCTTTTTCCCCCATCCCTCAGCCACTTTTCATAAGCTCATATACTGTGTCAAAACAAAGTAATTCAACATAAAAAAAACATATGGTACAAATTTGAACCAATAATATAAAAACTTTACATATTAACTCTAAACCTTTTAGTAAATTTGATTAAATACTTAAAAAATAAATCTATGTGCGGCCCTTTTGCAAAAATTAATTTTAAATTGTACCTTTAATTAGAAAGGTTGCTCACCCCGGTTATAGATGTACATACAGACAACGATGAGCTACAAATTTATTATATTTATTGATTGAATAAGAAAATACATGCTCACGCAATCTGATACTCCCGCGTCACCGTCCGCGCCATGTGAGAGGTCGATGAACTCAAATGTCATAAAAGGATTGCATTACCTGAAGAAAGCTCAGAAAATAAGTTGAAAAGAAAAAAGTTCCTAAAAATTTCTCACTCGTTCGCCTCTTAAAGCGACCGAAGATTATTCCGTTAAAACAAGTTAAAAGCTAAACTTCCTTATAAAACAAGGTTTTCTTGTTAAAAGTTGTAAGTCCTTGTCATATGCACGGTAAGAATTGAACGGGGTACAGAACATTGAACGAATGAACGAAAACGAACAAGACTTTGAATTTCGAAGTTTAAAATTTGCAATTTTTTTTAACTTCCTTGTATTTTACCTGCCTGCGGAGATTTATCGCGGGAAGCTTTTGTGATAAAATAATTTTTAGGATTTTACATTTACGTACTCTCATATTTACGTACGGGTTTATGCATTTTATTTCATGGATATTAGCATTTTATTACTTTATGTTACGGGTACTCACGATATATGTTTTACGAACTGTTCAGCCGGGATCATGATGCATGCAACTGGGTCGAAACATATCGTGAGTACCCGTAACATACCATAATGTACCCGTTGAATTATACACATAATGTACACAGTCCACGATGTATCGAGTTTAAAATCAGATAGCAGTATTAGCGAGGCGTTTATATCCCTGCGGATTCTTTCTATTATGAGCGTTCGAAAACGATAAGTAACAGCGGGCGCGGTCGGTAGGACCGCTGGGTGACCGCTAGTGGCAAAAATTTCAATAGCAGAGAGCACGTATAGCCGTCTGTCTCGTTTGTTATCGTCGCATAGCCACATCGGAGACTTTCGGGCGACAAAAAATCTCGACATTTGGGTTGGCCACTAAACTTTTCCTATTCGCCTGGGGCGGCCTGGTGGAGTACTCCAGGCCTCCAGGAGCAAAGAGAAACCCGTGCTCATTATTGGGCCATCCATGAGTTGAAGCGAAATACCAACTATTTAATTATTCATAGTTTTATACTCGATTTTTATACTCGAGTTTTATACTCGACAGGTTTTGAATAACAGGCATTTTTATCGTGTAAAAAACTAGGTGAATAAATACTAGTAATTTTTTCTAATATTAAAAATGGAAAAGTTTATAATAATGGATGGATTAGATATACATATGTATGTATGTACGAATTCATCTCGCACGCAAAAACCACTTAACGGATCTGAATGAAAATTGGTATAGACATATTATACTATAGAACAAGGCTGCTCAACCTCTGGCCCGCGGACCACAACTTGGCCCATGAATGGATTCCAAATTGTTCTAAAAAATTTTTAGAACTTTTTTATTACGCAAGTCTTGAGAGTAATTAACTGGAAATTACTAGTGGCCCGCAGTAAATTTATCATCCTTCAGTTTGGCCCGACTGTCAATAAGGTAAAACGTACTAACTTAGTAGAAGCCTACTCACTCTTGACTTGATGACATTTACATTGCAACCTAACGGGAACACCGACGCGGAAAACTTATTCCAATCCTTCGCGGTACGGATGATAAAAGACAAGGCGGAGTGCGTTGTCTATACTGGCGGGATGTTTACGACGAACCGGTGGATACCCGCCGTGCGTCGGCTCGCTCGATGGAATGGGAATAGGGGCATTGACTCCTGTATAATCAGAACCCAAATATTAGAAAAAGTGGGGTCTTCAAGACGACGGAGACGTCAATAGCAGATGTCATATGTACACGTTTTTATCAACATACATACTAGGCTGGGGAAACCGTGAACCTAGTTCCATATATGTTTATACGCTCTTAGCCTCTTATCTTCACCGCAGGCGTGATGTTTCACTGACACTCCCTGTCCGCGATACATCAACTTGAATATCAGTGCAACATCATACATTATTTTATGATGTTTATTTCATTAGGATTATTATATCAAGGAGATTCTGAATTATTTAGTTATACGAAACTATTATTTAATATTACGAATTTATGGATGGAAGGTAGGAACACACCATGTGTTTGTTACTCCTACAGGCAAAAACTATTGAACGGATATGAATGAAAATTAGCATAGAGATAGATTATATAGCCTACTATCTGTATCCACTCATAAACCACATATCCGATCGATATAATTTTGGTACCAAAATCTATTCCAGAAGATTCAAAACAAAGTTACCAGAGACATCAGTGCTCTATCTCCTACCATTTCAGTGTCTATGAAGACAAACAAACAAACATTTATTTATATATATATGTATATATACTAGATGAGGCTATAGGCTAATATCACAGGCTAATTATTAACATGAGTAAAACGTAGGCGAAGCCGCGGGCATCGACTAGTACATCGTAGAAATGATAATTCCAAAAAATAGTGGTCCATAACGACCAGGAGTGTCCAGAACTGAGGAAGCATATCCTCAACTATCAGCTCCAATGTGATTTGGTAGAAGTTAAGTGGACAACTGGAGTAAGCGAAGTGATTAAGTTCCCTGAAGAATAAGGACCAGGATTCAAGTGTTTACGTACCTTTTACAGCATGTATATTTATGTATATTTTGCCATTAGCTGTCATCGAAGCGTTCATCCGCCCATCCATCCAGCCGGACGGCTTGTTTTGTAGGATGGGTAATATTTATTTATTTATATTTATGTCACCTGTCAAGGAGAACAAAGGGCATAATTTAATGCCGAATGGCATAGTAGCTAGTAGTCATACATTCAGAACACTTCCGTGCTTCGCAGGGCACGTAAATCCATCGGTTGTTATCGTATCACAGCAATCATTAAGCTATGTTAGAGGCTTTCAGACAAAAACTTCCGATACTTGGTCCATTAAAACCTTCAAAAATCCGCTTACAATCAGCATCGCTGAGTATATTTTAAACCTCCTCAGTAAGAGGAGAGACCTCCGTAGAGTCCATCAACGGGTTGAGGCCATTCGCTTAACACCCTCTTCTCACAATTCGATATATGTATATGTAATTTACAAGCGCAGGAAACCTCAATTTAATACAGTAATAAAATTATTGGATATAAGCATTACAAGTCCAATATACTGCCACAAAAGTATGGTGCAATATGCGACCACACGTAAATAATAGTAATGTTTCATCACCGCATATATTTTTCCAACTTGCAATAAATTTTTCGATCTCTTGTTTATTTCCCGGTGTGATAAATTGGTTCCTGTTTGTTGGTTCTGTTCGAAAATTAAAAATTGTATTCGTATGTCGTTTGTAGTTGATAGATGTAGGAAGCTGGATTTATTCTTTCAAGGTCTGTGACCGGAATGCCAAAGAGTTTTTGCTTTAGACAGATTAAAGTGGTAGGGATATTGTAGGCATATGTTCAGCTGTATTCGGTTTCTTATACCAAGGATATTTTAGACGAAACGAAGGAAACTTTCTGAGGATACATGGATGTATGTTTATTTCTCTTTCACGCAAAACCTACTGAACGGATCTGATTGAAATTTGGTACAGAGATAGATTATAGTCTGGAATAACAATAACTTCCTATCAACGTACTCGTATCTACTATGTGAGCGATGTCGCGGGCGGAAACTAGTCTGAGAATAATAATGAAATTTGGAAAAAAATATAGGTGATAGCCATTGGCAATTTCACGAGCGTATTCATGGTTACCTTTGTGAAACCTTCGACGGTGTGGATTGTTATCGTTAGATAGCAGTCGTTAAACCATGACGACAAGCCTTTATGTGCAAAAACAATTGGGTTGGCCACTAACTCCTCCACAACACATGCCACCGTACTCAGCGCTTCATAATTCAAAAAAGTGGATGGATGAAAATGTGGATACATTAATATATTTTAGATCTGTGAAGCCATTCTGTGGCAACACGCCATGTGGGGCAACCACGCCTGTGTGTGAGATTGCACACGGTATGTTCCATGTCACTATCGCGGCATGCATAACGGACGCTGAGTGTAGGGTACCTGTGCGAGCGGGACTCAGCTGAGCGGGCACCCAGCCGAGCGGAAGCGATTTCATGGCGATAATTTGATGAATATTAATGTAGGCTTGGAACGTTGCAATATGTAAGTGTGATGTGTGAAATGGAACAGATTTGAGAGGAAGTGAGAGGACAAGTGAGTGTGTGAGAAAGAGAGAATTGGAAGCCGAAAGACTAATGTGCAATTTAAAGTGTGAACAATCTGAAATTATTGTAAAAACGTGAAGATTAATATTGAGAAGTTTGTATTTCCTTGGCGCTGATTCAGTAGTTCAGTTCAATATTAATGCTCATTCGGAACTTTAATATATATTTATTAACGTTGTGGATCATAATTCCTTTTACTTGTCACGCCTTGTATTAATCTTTACTTGTACTTATTATTGTGACCTGTGAACCTCAGAAAATAATTATAACATTAAACTACAAATTCAGTAAATATTAAAAAGAGAATCGAGAAAATATCTAGCAGGAAATCTAAATTATTCATATTCAAAAATATTCATAAAAACATAGTACACATATACATATATTACTAAACAAATCACATAAAATACAGATGACACTGCTTTTGTCCTTCTAATATCTCACAAAATGTCATCGTCATTTGTAAACCGAGAACTTTTTATTTTTTTTAATATTCCATCATGCATAAAGTCAAACTTTCCACTTTCCTCGTAATTATAATTGATGCTTTTAAGAAACCGATTACACACATACAAGAATTGCTCATATATTTTGTATGCTAGGCACCTGGGCTTCAAATAGTTGATGACCCACGATTGACCACGGGTCTCTACTCAAACTGAAGAGTCCTGGAGCATACTGCACCACGCTACAGATTGATGAAGTACAATATTTTTATAATCGCTAGCAATGTGACCACACGAGCGCTGACAAGATACATAGCGCATCTTAAACACTATTCGCGTTTCCTCCAATATTCACATCCTAAGTATGATTCTGAAATATTATGACGGCATGAATTGCGAAATTTTTGCCAACATCATGCCTTCAGATATTTATAGGGTAATATTATACAATGGCAGACTTAATTCATGGGTGTTACAAAACATTATGGTGACAGTTTTAGTGACTTTTTATGTGTCTTTAAATACAGTCGTTATGTTGTAGAAAGCAAATCTCGCCATCTTTTTTTTTAATCGGTGAATCTTTGGTAATGGTTAAGTATTAACATACATAACTTACTGGACCCTTCAACGAGCACCTTTTCTACAAGTTTTTTTAAACTTGCAGTGTATGTATGCCTGTGTATTAGTTTATTACGGATCAAATCTTGCAAGCTTAATTAGACCTACTTCCTCATAAATTACGAAGCGAAAATTTTGCATAAAGTTTTATGTTAATGACAATATATTTTTAAGACAAACATGACCTGATACTACTTTCAGGATTGGCTCCAGACAAGGGAACTCCTCAACGGTTAAGAGTACAATAATGTAATTTTGTGTATATCTTTGTATTATGGATATATAATTAAAGCTTGTGTTTTTAAATATTTTAATAACCTTATTATGGTATAACGTTAGTCTATTTAACCTTATTAGATAGTAATATTCGAAGTTAGTAAATGGAGGTGGTCTACACCGAGTCTTTAAAAGAGAGGAATGCATATTACACGAGTTATTAGTATGTTAGAAATTATACTTGGATGGGATAGGGGCTAACAATAATATTAAAATAAGTTAGAATCGAATATATTTAAGATAATTGAATAAATCCGTATTTGTAGAGTGAATTTGTTGTAGATTGGTGCAATCTTGTGGTGAAACAGCTCTCCCGGTTGCAGGGTACAGTAAATTTTATAGTACGATAAGGTACATAATTGTATCTTTTAAATATTTAATATATACTTATAAACATTGCTAGTTCAAAGTTTATTTCCCATCTAAAAATTCCCAAGGCGTCTAAAAAGTTTTAATTTTAAAAATTACTCATAAATGAACCAGAGCCACCTCCAACGACATTGATAGAAGACGATCACAATTAAATATTCCAAATTATTCCCTATTTTATGCAGTGAAAGGTAAATTCCTACCCAAAATTTGACAGTTTTGGGTTTACATAACTCGCACATTCGGTAACAAAACAAAATCCCTTCCCGTCTTGTTAGCGTAATTTAATCCTTAAAACAAAGGAATAAGGTCCAAAACCCATTGAGCGTTTCAACATATGATTAATTGCATCACACACGAGAGGGTCGCATTGTGTTATAATTACAAGTTCTGCGTGAAAAAGTGTATTGTTTTCGCAAATTGTTCCTGTTAGAATGTGCGTTAAAAATGTTATAACAAAAGCTTGGGAATATTATGTTGGAATCGTAGGCTATATAACTTATCTGACCTCACATGTAGAGAGATCTGTAACTATGAATTAGAAGATAGAATACAGACTTAGAAGATAGACATATTATTATACATATATACATACATATTATACATACATTATGTATACTGTCACTGATTGATTTTTAAAACTTTTAATGAAAATTCAGTTCAATTCGGTTTTTGCAACCTTTTATTTAACTTGCATTGTGTTTGTTTGTTTATTTGTGTGTTAGTATATATGTTTGTTAAGTGTTCGGGTCAAATCTTGCAAGCTTTATTAGACCCACTTCCTTGGACGTACGGAGCGGAAATTTTACATACTCTTGAAATTTTACTTCCTTCCTGACGACAATGCATTTTTATGATAAGCATGACCTGATACTACGTTTAGAATTGATTCCGGATAAGAGAACTCGACGATTAGGTTACGAATTTTTTGTATTTCTTTGTATTAAGGATCTAAAATTAAAACTTGTATTTTTAAATATTCTAATAAAGCTTGTTTTTAATAAGCTTTCTATTCTAATAAGCTTTACGATAAGGTGCAATCAAATAATAGAGTAATGGAACACTTATTCTACCACTAATCGGTGTACATATGAATTAACGAAATTCAAGTACAATGTAACAAAATATATAATAAATTAATTAAATAAAATAAAATGGAACAAAATATATAAT
>DWJZ01004206.1:0-15702 GCA_018249125.1 Asbolis capucinus | reverse complement strand
GGGTGTTTAATAAAAATATCTATTTAAGTATGTATTTAAAAGTATATATGTATGTTTATCAGTTGTCTTATCACCATAGCGCAAGCTAACGCTTAGTTTGGGTTCAGATGGCCGTGTGTGAGTTGTCCAAAGATATTTATTATTTTATATAAAGACTACTTTTAACAACACTTTGCTCGCGGCTTCCCGCGCGTGTTACGTTATAGATAATTTTTTCCGTGTTCCCAACAATTATCGTCATATTCGAAACAGATTATACAAAACCTTAGGTGTAAAATACACTACAATTGAAACTGGGAATTGCTTGACTATTAGTGAAAATCTTATCAAAATCCGTTAAGTAGATTTTAAGTTTATCGCGAACAGACATACAGATGCGGTTAGACTTCATAAACCGATCTTAAGAGTATATGTTACATAAAAATAATGCCAAACAATCATTTAATACAAAACCCCAGCTGGTCGAATATTTTTAAAAACCGAATGCAGCAACAGAAGCACAGAGAATGTAGATATAGACAACGTTTACACAGACTAAGTTCTGTTGCCTGATGTCATCATAACGTTACATCGCATGCGACAGATAATAGAAAGTATTTAAAAAGCGTAATTTCACGGCGCACGCCGCCCAATTCTATTGTGAACCCGTAATAGCACAGATTATACAGAATGTTTTCGTTTCATCATGATAGTGAATTAACATGTCGTATTTTTCGCTTCAGGTAGACTCCGTTTTCGCGGCTATGATTTTCAAATTCAATTTGTGTCGTCAATGTTACACAACTTACTATTGAAAGTGACGTAACGCAGTCTGTTTAATGAAAGTTGGTAGCAAAAGCTTGTAAATTTGAAAAATTTTGGTAGCAAAACCTATCCCAGAGAATTCTGAACAAGTTGCTAAAGACAACTTTATGTCCTATTTCAGAGGCTGCAAAGAACAAAGATTTTTATGAACACAAATAGATCGTACTGGTATTATAAATGAGAAATTTTGTAAGGGTGTGTGTTAGTGTGTTTGTTACTCCTTCACGCAAAAACTACTGAACAGATTTAAATGAAATTTTGCAGTTATATAGCTTAGTCATTGGAATAAGATAATAAATAAAAATTTTGAAGACTTTGTTTAAATTTTTTGTAATATTACGAAAATTCGAAAAAAAATAACTTTCTTCATATCTCCGGACTGTATCAATCGATTTTTATAATTCTTTCGACATATAAAAATAACAATTATAAATTTGAAAGTTGTAAGGATGTATGTTTGTTACTCCTTCTCGCATTAACTATTGAATGGATCTCAATGAATTTTGACACAGGGATAGATTTTGGTATGGAATAACATATAGGTTATATTTTGTCAACATACCAAGCGAGCGAAACGGCGGCCGACCCTAGTAAATAAAAATATGGATAGAATTACAGAATTACATCAAATTTTGTTAGTACAACTAGAGTTTAATATATACAAATGATCTTAATCTATGTACACCTGAGTCCCATATAGTCCACACGCACGCCTGTGACAGGACAGGTCGTTTACCTACCACGGGTCACCCGTCATCACGCGCGCCAGCTGTTCAGAATGCCAGAGCGATCGCATTTGCTTGCATTGCACAAAAAATCGTGTTTTAAGGTCAATGAACTGTAAGTGACGCGAGATCTGAGCCTACTAATTAGTGGTTTTATCATAATGTACTGCAGTAATCATTAATGACAAAATTATTAATGAGAAAATACATATGTTTTGTTAATTATTTAAATTTTGCCGTTTCTGTTATATTTGCCGATAAGCAAATGCGTCGAAGGCAATGATTACAAATAGTATTATATATGCCTCCTGTTACTGTATTACTGTATACCCCGCAACACAGGTAAAAAGCGAAGAAAATATATAAAAAAATAAATATATTTGGACAACTCACACACGGCCATCCGAACCCAAACTAAGCGTTAGCTTGTACTATGGTGTCTGATACAACTAATAAACATACATATATACATTTTAATTATATAATTATATAGATATTGTTACACCCAGGCACACAAATATTATGGGAAGAGCATGCGTTCGTGGCGCAGAATCAAAAACCGTGAGAAACTTTCGAAAAATCATATTAACCAATTTGTTAGGTTTGGTTAGCTAGCCGATTCCTATATACATATGTATATTCCTAATGTAGTTATCCTCATGAATTTGAATAGATATTTCTCTGTTGCCCCATTGTGAGTACAAATGATAATTCCACTGCCGGGTAACGTGTGGCCCCGGCATACCAATTTGGAATCGTCCTACATTTTACAGATTCCTGATCCATTTACATTTTCCCATGGCACAGGTAACACGTAACATTAATGTTTTGCAACTTCTACAAGTGTCCTTAGTAATAGCGTAGTTGGTAATAGGGTCCCGGGTTCGATTTTTACAGGCAACGTGACAGATAAATGTTTGTTCTTTGACGATTTCGTTTGTTTTTATTGAGAAAAGTTTGATAGATTGTCTAACAATACAGTTTAAGCAAGAAAAAAATGCCTCGCTTCTTATTGAGGAGCAGTATTCAAAATTTATTGTTAATTTTTACGATAAGTTCATTTAACATAAGTTACTCCTTATCAAATCAGCTATCTGCCAGTTAAAGTCCCGTGAAAATAGGTCCAGCCATTCCAAAAATTAACCGAAACAAATAAACATATAGATAAAACATTCAAATTTTAGTATATGTATCGCGTAAACACATACATATATGCATTTAGTATTTATTTGTATATTAAATATACTTTTGTATAATAACAATACCTCCTAGACACGAGGTATATACATATATGTTTATGTAGCTCACAGAGTTACAACAAGCTGTATAGTACCCCAGCAACACCTTAGTATATTTTTAGCTGTGCAACCGGCAATATTTTACATCTGACCCGACCGCCAACCGACAACCAGCAACCGACAACCGGCAACCGGCATCCGACAACAGACAACCGGTCGCTTCGTTAGTCGTTCAGATCTCGATTAAACGTCAATTAGAACCATTGTCGCGCGGCGCTCGCAGTAAATAACCGAACAGTCAATCCAGTTACGTCGGTCTCGTCCGCATTAATGACGACGAAACACTCGCCACGAAACTTCGGTAGCTTCGGGTGAGGACAACGTGGCTGAATACCGACTGTGTGCCGACTATGAATTTTTTGTTATCGACGCTCAAAAACTAAAGAAATATATCTCAATTTATTTCATGTAGGGGCTTTCAATATAATGAAAAAGATTGGTCAATTTTAACTTACCATCATTTCGGAAAAGTGCTTTATTAAAAACGAAAAGAAATGGCGGCAGAAACTCAGCACATCTTGTCAAAAAGGACTGTCACTTTATTCATAATAAAATTAAGCTTCCAATAAACTCTAAAGACCATGTCTCCAACGGATCAAAATTTACAAGAATTTGTTCTCCATCCGTCGGTTCTGAAAGGTTGAAGCTAATTCTTAAAATATTACCTGAATAAAAAAACGGTAAAAAGAAACCGCCGCTTATCAATTTATCTTAATAACCTTACTTCGTCGTCACTTACCGGTAGGATCGTGACCACTAAGCTTCACTAAGCGCTAAATTACTCAAAGCAAAAAACGACAACAAATTACCGAGTCTTCATGCAATCTGCATGTAGTCTGCACGCTATCGACATAGCATCACTCAGTCCACACCAGAAAGCTCTACATTACAGAGCCACTCCACCAGTGACATCTGACGCCGCTAAATAACCCTGCCTGTCTTATTTACCCCACGCGAATAATGTACGACCAAATGTTGCTTCGAGGCTTAATAATTATTTCTGCATACACTTATACTGCGAATAATTAAAATAGAGAAGATAAAATAGTATAAAGATTTCTTTATCAAAGAACGAAGTTAATTTTAAAATAACCAATTTCACATTAAATAGACAATTAATAGAATGAAAACATCATCAAGATTAGCAAAGCCACTGAAATAAGAATCTACTAAATTTAAATAAAATATGCATACGATTTGAATAATAACAGGACGAATCAAAATCGATACATCCAGTACAGTTGAGGTAACACGAAGAGTAAAACTTTTATTAAAGCATTAGATGTTGACTGATAGGGGGTGAAGGGGGGGTATAAGGGAGGTACGACACGGACGCAGTCGCGAGAAAAGCCTAGTTTTACATAATAAAAAGGTAGTAAAAGTCAAACGGACAGTTTGAAGTGGTTTATATTGAACTAATTTCTGCCGTTTAGTTAAAAAAAGGAAATATAAAACTCCAGGATACTGTAGAATTTCTAATATTATTTTCGGGAATAGGTTGAATCGTTTTTGACTTTTTGTGATACTAGGCTCGCCCGTGGTTTCCCTTGGTTCTTGATAAAAAATAGCCTATGTGTTATTACAGACTATAATCTAACTCTGTGCCAAATTTCATCCAGATCGACTTAGGAGTTTTTGCGTGACAGAGTAACAAATATCCATTCTCGGAAAGGTTTACATTTATAATATTAGTAGTACTCACAATATTTGTGTACAGACCAGGACAGGTGAAACTAAATAAAAATTTTACATTTTTTTTTAATTTAAATATATATGCAAATGAACGAAATATAACGCCCGTTTTGTTAATTACGGCGGCCATTTTAAAAGTTCATGTCGACTACCGCTTTCTCACGAAAGTAAAGGGTTCCCAAATATCGTGTATTGCGAAGTAAAATTGAAAGTATTGATACAGTTTAATGTAACCGTATTTATATCGAAGAAACCTTGTACGAAGTTCCGCAGATTTTTTTACAGCTTATAGAATAAATAAGGCTTATTAAAATATTTTAAAACACAAGCAATTATAGAATTCTCATACGAAGAAAACACAAAAAAAAAATTGTTAAATTGCTTACAGCAGTTCCCTTATTTGGAGTCAATCCTAAACGTAACATCTTAAAAATACATTGTCAAAGGTCGGGGGGTTTATGCAAAATTTCAACTCCATAGTGTAAGAAGAAGTGGGTCTTATTAAGCTTGCAAGATTTGACCCGAACAGACAAACAAACTAATGTACTAACATACTTATATAGAAACATACACTGCAAGTTTACTAAAATCTTATAAAAGGTACGTGGGTATATCACTTTTTGCGTTGGGAATTATTTATGAAGTATGACTTTTTAACTTGTTCAAGACGGTTCAAATTTGAAATAGTTTTTATTATCGTTATTTTCTTATATCTTTTTAAGTCACTGATAGTATTATTATTTTAAATGATATTTGGTGCACTGAACTAATTTTTAACCATGTTATTGATTGGTTTCTTTTAGAACTTTATGGAAAACTCTCAGGAGGTTTCCTCAGGATGTTTTCCTTCAACGTAGCAAGTGATAATCAAATTCATTACGCACATAACTTAGAAAACCTTTTTATAAGCGGGCCACAAATAATGATATTAGTGCCGACTGTACTTCAGTATCGTAAGTTGCACTTTGAATATGAGATCTGTGTGGGCCCCACCGCAATTATACACGGGCCGAATAAAGCCCGCGGGTCACTTGTTGGTTTCGTAAAAAAATCGGAACCTTTACATCGTAATTATAGGGATTTCAAATTATCTACGGAACTCTAAAAATATAACATGCTGTGTGAGCCCAAGAAGGCTGCGCGGGCGCATGAATTGCTCCAATTCTCATTAATTTGATCGGTCTTAACTGTACTCTTAAATGTAATTATTGTGTTATGGAACCTTGGACCGGACGTGGAGTGACGCAATTTTGCTCCACAAAACGCAATATTTATTAGTCCGCCTTTGGCCGTCCTTTTTTGGACAAGAGACCTTCGGGTGCAGGGTGAGAGTTCAATTCTGCCTGTAACCGTTGACGTACCTTTCGCAAACTTTACTTTTGTTAAAATATTGTTAATTATTGAATTAATATCTGTTTTAATTCATCACAGGAAAAAAAATATATTTTTTTTCTTTAAATATGTATGTTTCAATTGACGAAAAGAAAAAAAATATTTTCTATTTGTTAAAACATTTTTCGATTAAAAAAATGCACATGTTAATTTATTGTCCTAAAAAGTTAACTCTAGTTGGTAGTAAGTCTAATTATATAGCAAAAGGTGATGGGTTCGATTCTCGGTCGGGCTCTTTTTTACTACAGGATAATGTCATCACAAAACTCGTCATCCGAGACATTGGAATCCTAAATACGTATTTATAAGCGTTTGTTTATGTATAGTTTTAATAAAGTATAAGCAATTTTCCAATTATATTATCATCAATAAGTGTAAGATATTGGAGATAAATTTTTACTAAGGGTTTTACAACTCAAAATAAGGATTCGAAAATTCTTTGTGGGTTTGAACACACTAGAAATTACTAATCCGAATTTAATGCGGTTTCAACCCACATATATTTAATAGAGGCTACATACTGCCTCACTCAGGGTAGTTAATAGTTACTACAATTGTTAAATAAAATCTTACTACAGAATTTGTATTGACCAAAAACCATTAACTTTGAGTTCGACAATTAATAATAACTGTACTTAAGTTACATAAAACATCAGATCGTACGATCAAACTGGAGCGACTTTTTAGGGCCAATTTAATTGAACCAGTTCAAAGAGCACATGAAATTCGACCACTACCTACATAATACAAGCACAAAACTGAGAGGTACATAATTTAACGGTCGACACGAGGTATTGTATGACCGGTAGCTATTAGCTACAAACTATAAAAGATGGATTTTAGATTAAGTTAATTCATCAACGCCTTTATGCGTACGTATACATAATACTTTAGTATTTAATAAAATATAAATTTAAAAAATAATTAAACTAATTAAAACAATTTTAAAAATCCTTGTGGTGGTTACCTAAGATGCTGGCAGTGTTTTCTTCCTGAATAGCAATATTTATACGTTAACCTATAAAGCTGCCAACTCTGGGGTCGTTTATAGTTTTAGGCTCTAACATATATATTTTTTAAATATTTTGTTATTAATTTTATAGATGATGTAGGGATATTTTATAGGGATATGCATTTTATTTTATTAATACCTTAGTCACATTTGTACATATTTTTCACAAAATTATGCTGATTTATTTCTGTCAGTAATATCCATCTGTACATACCTTCTGCGACATAAGAATTCCTCGTACAGGGCTAAGAACGTGTGTTTATTTATTTATAAATTAATATGAGAAGCAATAACTTTGTAATCAATTTTACCAATATTACGCGGTCGAAGTAATATGAAATTAGACACAGTTAATGTTTCCACGGAGAAGGCGTGTAAAAAACTGCTTTTTATATAAAAATACATTGGAAACACATTCAGTATTTAATTAAAACCATTAACATATACTACCACGCGTTTGATACGTTTTGATAATTTCAGTAACAGTTATTTTTATCATAAACAGTTATTTTTGATCTCGTTCCTGACCGCGGTTTCACCCGCGTCATGTGAAGATAACAATGTGTTATATGTGTATACAATAATGTATCTGTGTGCCAAATCTCATCTTATCCATGTAACAGTTACTACGTGAAGGCAGACATCCAAATCACACACACACATTCACAAACGTTCTCTTCTACATTATTAGTAGCCTTTAACTACGGATGAATTTCAACCGCAGACAATATCTCTAGTATAAGTAGTAGTTTAAAAGCTTATCGCGCGTGTGTTGACACAGCCTTCACTCCCAACGCCCATCACGTTGTCGAAATATTTTTTTCGTAAGTATAATATAATATTTACAACTTAATTTTAAGTTTAGTATTCATAAATTACAGCAATTATTATTTCCTTGAAGTCAAAGTACAAAATGCCTTAAGCAACATTATTATTTTAATGTTATTTGTACAGTATGCAACTTAAAAACGTGTGACTACCTTCGTTTTGTTTCGGTGACTACCCTCTTTTTCGTTTATAGCTAAGTAAACACATACGCTACTTTCCTTCAGTATACCAGGCGGACGAAGCCGCAGGAGGAGACTAGTCTATACTAATATTATAAAGAGGAATTTGCGAACAGGCCCCAAAACTAATGGGCCGATTTAAAACAATCTTTTACCATTACAATCCTACATTATCTCTGGTGAATATAAAAAAAATATATTTTCTCTCTCTAAAATATTTTATGTTAGGGTTCCGTATGAAAACCGATAACCCATCCTGAAAAAATATCCAAAAAAATCCTAAGTTATATCACAAACTTTGCGAAGTTATTGACAATAAAAGTAATGTAACTAGTTTTTTAAATACCATCAACATCCACAAATAAGTCTGCAACTCCAAAGTCTGTTACAGTTATGTCACAATAACTACTATTTTCTGGTAAATGATTCTTCCGATGCGAAACGAAAGTATTTCGTAGTAAAAATTAAAACAAAAACAATCGTAACGTCTGTTTTTATAGCCAGAACTAAAAAGCAGACGGGCCACCTGTTTAGATCAAATCACTTGCAGCAATGACAAATCACATTCTTCAGCATCACAAACCCGTGAGTGACCTAACCTGCAGCGAGACGAATTTAGCAGTCAACCATGCACATCGTGACCCACACCTGTTGGAATGTACAAAAACAAAAAGGCCAAGTCGACTTAGATCAAACTAAGTTCCACTTCACCGATTACACCAATCTCAGTCACGTGGTAACATTGACAAGTTACTGACGGCCTATTTACCTTGACTGCGGAGTCCCGGGTTCAATTCCAGGGCATTTGTCAGATGTATGATTTTTCTCGGGTGGATGTCGTGTTAGTGTGGGTGACACCCAAAGGGAATACTAGTGAGGCGGTATGAGTGTGTAAGCGTATTTTTAATTTATATGAAATCTTATTTAACATGGTGATGAAGAATGAATATACATTTTTTTACCATAAATTTGCGCTTGACTACGATCCCACCTGATGGTAAGTGGCGATGAAGTCTTTGATTGAAACATATTTTAAATGCATAAGTAAGTCGGTCTCTTTCTATTATATAAACCTGACGTCTAAACTACTGAACTGATTTTGACGAAACTTGTTACAAAGGTAGAAAAACATTTTCGGAAAAATATAGGCTAATTTATTTTGCGAAAAACGACTTCGAAGGATTGAAAGTTTGTACAGCAGTTCATGGACTAATTTGGTAATGACTGCGGGGGGAGTAATGACCTGTAAAAAAAGATGAAGGTGGTACCACACGGACATAGTCACGGGAAAAATGAGTATCTTTTTTTAATACTCCATAAGTGCTTGACTACGATACCACCTGATGGTAGTGGCGCAGTAGTTTTTGATGGTATAGCGCTCTGAATATGCCTTTATATGGAGATAACTCCCCCATAACTCAGTAACGCATGGAAACGATCGTATTAGCCCACAAATATTTTTTTTCGCGTTTTGTTTCCTCTAATGTTTTTTTTTCTTTCTAAGTACTATTATTTTCTTTTTTTTTAACAACTTCAAATGCTTTTATTATTGTATTTTATTTCACTTTAAAATTTCGAGTGTATTATGTCGAAGAAATCCGAAATAAAGTCATATTATTATAATAGTGACCCACACCTGCCACAGAGGACATGAAAATATGTCCGTAAAGCTCGTTCGGTTGTAAAATTGTCCCACGACTAAATCAATCAGTTCACGGTCGAAGGACAAACTGGTATTTGAAAAGTCTTCGTGATAAAAAAACGTAACAGAATCAGGGTACATCAAAATGTGACGGAAAAAGTTTATCTGTGAACCCAAAGCTCAATTTGTAATGATATTTGTTTTTTTAAAAACCAACTAAATAACAGTATGCTATTATTAATTAACACTAGCAGTACGCGCCCGCGCGTTGAACTCATCAACTCATCAACCATGCGATCGTTATAATTTTAGTACTAAAACCTTTTTCAGAAAATTCTGAACAATGTTGCTAAATATATCAGTGCTTTATGTCCTTCCATTTCGGTATCTATAAAGAACAAATAATAAACGATCGACATCACCGCTACTTACTAGGTCGGATCGATATCTAGCATTAACTTATTTTATGTAAAAATTTAAATAAATACGTTTATATATATTATATATATACGTATTTATTTATGTCTAGTTTTCAATAAAGACGTCTGTCCAGTCACGTCTTGCATAAAACTGACGGTGATGCCGACGGTGATATATATATATATATATATATATATATATATATATGTATAACTAACTGATATGTATCTGACACAAAATATCACTGTTGAATGCAACTGAATAGCAAGTAGACTAGTACGTAACAAACTCAACCAACTGTCAGTAACTTAGCTGGAATAAGTTAACTCCACTGAAACATCTCAATGGTAATGCTGCGGGATCACCGTCAGTTTTATGCAAGACGTGACTGGACAGACGTCTTGCATCTGAACACACACAAAACACATAAACAATGTGTGTGTATTATAGGCCAGTTTCGTGGTTAGAAAACCTGACTAGAGGCCGTGGGTTCGATCTCCATCTAGAACATACTGCTATGTCATGAGTAGGAATTTATGTTCTGTACCTATAATAAAAATATGTATAAATATTTATAAATATATTGTATGTATGTTTATCTGTTGTCTGATCACCACAGTACATAGTCCTTAGTTTGGGGTTAGATGGCCGTTTATGAGCTGGTCCAAGATATTTATTTATATTATTATTAAATATACATCACCTATTTTTTAAGACATAATATCTCCAATTGGTGGATATTTTTGTCTTTAATGCGTAATATGATTTGAAATTCTTTCTTTTAACTACAGATATTAACTAAATTCCAGTTGACTACCACCACCCTGCCCCGTCCTCGGTACACCGATTGTCGTAAGCTACAACTACCGAACCCTTTTCTTCAAGATGGGTATCTTACGAACGATAGGTGGTCAACATCTTTAAATAAATAAATATCTTTGTATGATGTCCAGAGTCTCAGAGATGTCCAAAGATATTTATTTAATTGCGTAAGTACGCACAGCCATCTGACGCCAAACTAAGCGTCAGCTTGTACTATGGTGATTAAACAACTGATTAACATATATATATATATATATATATATTTAAAAACATACTTATATACATATAATACTTTAACACTCAAACAGACCAAGCAATCCTATTCGTCACAGAAAAGTTTGACCTGGATGGGAATCGAACTAACGACCTTCCCTGATGCAGACAGGTTCACTATCCACTAGACCAACCAGCCAAATAAAAACTAAACATTATGCGGACGCAACACTGACAGTTTAAACTGCGCAAATCTATTTAATCATTTACTTAATGACAAGGACCACATACCGCATAGTACTGAGGTAAATTAACTCAGTGTTACATAACACAATAAACACGCAGCTTATTCAACCTTTTATGTTTTAAGCAGGCAAATAATCAGACGTGTCATCAGATGGTACCTGATCACCGCCGACCATGGGCATAAACAACATCACATTGGAACGTCACTAACACGAACACAAGAAATAGGCCCCCACACGCGTGGAAGAAACAGAAAAAATGAAGCAGTAGCGCTGAAGCATCTGGAATCAAAAAGACACGAACTGACTCCAGATACACCAACAGATGCAGTTTGCTGTTACTAATGCCTTGCCTGCCAGAAGAGAAGTAATAAACCCGCATACAAGGGCAAGTTAAAAGAAAGAAGGGACAGAGGAAGAAGGAAGAAAGTACATTGCTGATGCAGCCAGAATCAGTAACCTAACCGGCCCCAGACCCTCGTACAACATACATGACAGGTGACAGAAGAATGGGAAGAACGCTGACTGAAGGACGAGGAACAAAAGAGAAGTGGCTCTCAAATCACATATACAAAGATCATCACATATACAAAGTTAAGCTTTCATAGCCCGATTAAGCCAAATCTGAGGACTTCCAGCCAAATTTGCGCCTCCCTACCGGTCTTGACGCCTTTGAAACGAACAGATGCCTGCTGTATACTTCAGGCCTTAAGTGTGCCTAGTCGGGGTGACTCCTTTACTCCTACACACATACATAGTGTTGAAAAAAATCCGACACCTGGGATAGCAATACGCATTGGACCAGCACGGTGGAGTACACAGTAGGCCTCCTCAGTATTAAGAGAGACCGTCATTACCTCATTACATAACACACGACAATATACACTGCAGCTTATTCAACGTCATATTTAGCGCGTTTAAGCTGACTTAGTCCGCATATTACGATTACACGCTAAATGTAGTCGTGCCCTAAATCAGTACCCTTGCATATCTGATGAAGTGAAAGTAGTATTGTGCATGGATTTTATCTGTCGACCATACAAATTTTCTTCGTTGCACTTCCTTCTAGGTGTATTGACATTTAGGTTGAGTTTTCACCGAGCGTATTGAATGAATGATTTGCACCGCACCGATCACCGTATCACGTGATAATCTTATTATGCAAAGATTCGAAAGTTAGTTTCATTTGCTGACCTAAACCTTTGTTGTTTTTGAGTTTTAATCCCTTATTAATTCACCGTATTTATTTGCTAAAAAGTCAGTCGACCGCTAGACATACGCCTCCCCGAATTTACGCCAGGACCGGTCCTGAGCCTTTTGAAACTTTGTCTTCTTCAGGTCATCAGTCCACCTGGTCGTGGAGCGCTCTGTACTTACACAAACATAAATAGTTTTGATTTGAATTGATGTAAACATAATCACAAATCATTTGCTGTACCGCTAAGGGTGTGCAAACGACAAACTAACATACTAATATATGTTAAAAATGAAATCCAAGTTTGTAAAGATTTATCTACAAAGTCATTGACTATTAATTAACTGTTTTTGACTATTCAATTACATTTTACTAGGAATCCCTGTATCGTGGTTGGACAATACAAATAACCAACCCGAGATCAAACGTTTATCTGTTACTTAATTATTTATCCGACCCAGGTATAAAACCCTGAGACTTCTCTTTACAAGAAGGGTAATTACTGGGTTATAGGACCATTCAAGTTTCATACCAATTCAATATCAACTGGAATTCGGCTTAAAACTAGTTAATTATGTATAAATTATGGTTTATTATACCAACTGTACCTACATCATTAGCACAATCCGTAATTAGCTTACTGGGTTTCATCATTGCACATAGGCGTAAGACATAGGCGAAAACACTTTTAATTCATTTTCGGAGTTAAACAGAAATTTAATCTTTCAGTATTTTAAAGCAGCAACAATGACTTTTTACGATTCAAACCGGCCAACGAACAGACCAAGCAATTGATATTAAGTGAGTACTACCTCATACACGAAAGCAACATCGAGCAAGGTTGTCACTAACGCGTTGTTGGCTAAGAAGGAAGAAGTCCCGGTACATCTGCGTGAGCGGGAAACACGATGCAAGAGAAAAAGAAGCACTCACGCTGTATCTGTAAGCGCGGGAAACACGATGAAAGAAGTTAAACAGAAGCAAACACATCAACATGCGATCGCGAACGACAGAAGAAAATTGAAAATGAAGATGAATAATAAATGAGAAGAAAGAAAAATATAACTAAGAGTTTAGAAGTTCATAAGAGTATATAAATACGTCGTTAGCCTTCATGTTTGGACCTCGCCGTTTGACAGCATACCAAGCTGATTAATTTAATAGTTAACTGTGTCTGCTAAATGGATAATAGATTTAATCTCAGCGGGAGCAAATATTTATGCAACCAACAATATTACTTACTATTGTTTACCGTATCTTTTAAGTATATCTTTGTCAACCGAAAAATAATTTTAATGCAAAATCATTTCCGTATACGATTTAATCGTTTATTTCTATAACAAAAACAAACCGTAGTTTTTGAAATATGTGTCATATGTTTTAATATTTTTCTGTGTGTATATTTATGTAGATATATGTGTGTAGTTAAGATAATGACAAAGATGTCTACAGAACCCCGTATTCCACCTTCCATTTTGTTACAAATACAACAGTATTTTTAAAATTGAAAAAGTACTGAACCAATTTTTAAATTTAAAAAACAGGACCAACTGGAATACAAACTTCATATAACAGTGTTTGAATTTTATTTGTCAATGCGTCTTCGAATAATCGGTGTATACGAGTATGTACACGTGTCATAAAATCCTTCCGACTTGAGAGCCTGTTCTCCTCTTTTTATCCCCGTCCTTCAGTCCTCCTCCTCCCCATTCTTCTTCTGTCACCCGTCCTGAAGTGGTATGTTATTGATGTATCAGGGATCAGTTGCTGTCGTCACCGATCCCAGTTGCTCTAGCAATGAACCGCTTTCTTTGTTTCTTTTTGTTCCCCGCGTATGCCGGTCTATTACTTCTTTCCGGGCAGGCAGCGCGTTAGTAACACCCCGGCCTAGTGTTGTTAATGTCCATGGACGGCCGTGACCACTTACCATCAGGTCACCCGTCTATTCGTTTACCTGCTTATCGCACATAACATATATATATATATACACCGTCGTAGATAGAGGTTTTTGAAGTCGATTAAAAATATAAAATAGCCGTCGAAACAGGAAATTTCATTCCCCAGTTCCCACTGGTCTGTCACGTACTGCGGTCGCCGGTCGCGACCCGCGGCAGCGCTGTCGCGCGGAACATTCGATAAAAAACATAACTGATATCGAATTACCGAGAATCGAACGCTTTTATTTTTATACCGCGATAGTTCATCAGCTCGCTTTTTATATAGAAATGTTGGGGTTTAAGATTACTTTTTAGATTTATGCTAGTGATCTGGGTTGTTGTGAACGACAATTTATTCCACTAGACATTTCACGCTATTACAAATATATTAGTAAAAGTTTGTATGGATGTTTGTTGTCTTCGATGACATTTCGTGCCTCAAGAATGCGTAAATAATAACTAAATGGAGACAAAAATTGGTATATTTCATTAAAAACAATTTTTACTACATTTAGAACATTAGTGAAAATATTTTATTATTGCGCGTCAAAACCGTAATCACCACAGACCCTGCACGCACAGAGTAGTGCACGACGCCACAGAGCAATTATAAAACTGGCGCTCACCGGCGAACACTTGGCATCCATATGTCTGTACAATAATGTGCAACAATTATATTTGGTGATACTGAACATTTGTACTTTCACGCAAAACCTACGAACGGATCTGTGTGTTTGTTTGTTTAGACTATCATTTCAACCCACAACTGTCCCACTACTGGGATCGAGTCTCCACTCAGAATGCGAGGGGTATAGGCCATTCTACCATGCTGGTCAAGTGTTGATTGGTGGACTTTACACGATGAGAACTTTATGGAGAATACATAACTTTGAAAATTAGAGATACGCGTAGGATATGAACCCAAGACCTGCCGTTCGAGGAACCAACATTCAAACCACTAGGCTATTACTTCTTCAAGATAGAATATAGTTTAAAATAATATACAGTATAAACTCTTTATAACGAAACACAAGGGGCTGTGCAATTATCGCTATAGAGCAGGGGGACCAAAACGCGGCCCGCGGGCCGCATGCGGCCCTTTGAGCATTTTTAAATTAATTTTTTAATGCTTAGAAGGTCAAACTCTGTGTCAAAACATAAAATAATACAACATGAAAAAGCATTATGATACAAAAATTTTGCAAATATATAAAAACTGTACGTAGTGACTTTAAAACGTCAAAGTAGATTTGGCAAGGTGTAAATAATGCAAATCTATGTGCGGCCCTCTAGCAAAA
>DWJZ01004205.1:0-15703 GCA_018249125.1 Asbolis capucinus | reverse complement strand
TGACCTGGGTGGGAATCGAACCCACGACCTCCGGTGTAGTAGTCAGGTTCAATAACCACTAGACCAACCGGCCTGTCGCATGTATAGTAATATCCTGTTTTTCCCAACAGGTTACCAAAATTGAAGGAGTGGATCGATAAGAATGATCCCGGGGCCCCTCTCATACCATTCTCGGGAGTATATGAAACCAAATTGCTTGATATGGAACCTCCGGAAAGGGAAGCATTTATTAAGGAAAATGTACCCAGGTAAAAAACTCCTCAGCTGATGTTACTAACATATTTAATTTATGAATTCATTACAATATAATAAATTGCCTGACAAATACCTAAATGGATTAATTAAGAATTTCTAATCAATTTAAATAACTAAGTTTTTCTTTCAAGGAAAAGCGCATTCATTTGTATTATATACTTTTGGATATATGTATTCTATATTTACTTTTTATATCGTTGTATATTACCTAAATTACATGTAACGAATATACATAATAACGAATTTTTTTAAAATAAATGTCATGTAAATAGTATTGATGAAATTCAATAACATATTTGTGGATATTTTTGTTTTTTTTTTCTTATTTTTGATTTATTTAAATATTATGTGAAATGAAAACCATTTATTTCGTATTTGGAACCAATATCTCACATAAGAAATGTCAAATGTTAATAATATATAGTCATTAATTTATGTAGGGACTTTGTATTCTTGACTTTTGTCTTTTAATAATATGATCTGTCTTTTAATATTATTATTTGTTGGTTCCAGTGCTTTAGACAAGATAATAGTCCAGGGATACAAGGCTCTCCAGTTGGAATATTTCTTCACGGCGGGCGTTGACGAAGTCAAAGCTTGGACCATACAGGTAAAGAATACAAATACAGAAATATAATACACTGGTATTTGTTTTTGGGTTACATAATGGATGGTTTCATACGAATACGTTTTTGAAAATATTTATAGACTAAGTTCATCAGGGATAATGTAGGATTCTAATGGTAAAAGAATTTTCAAATCGGTCTAGTAGTTTTGGAGCATATTCTCCTCAAACATGCAAACAAACATTTTTATAATACTGGTATGGATATTATTAATTACGAACAATATATTATAGATTAAAATCATTATCTTTCTTTGATTAAACTTATTAATACATACAATACTAGTTTACCCGGCGAAGTTTGTACCGCAAGACAATTTAAAAAAACATTTATTTTTACCTTTTCAACCGCCCCTGAACTTCCACAAATATTTCAATATACAAAAAGGTTCACACAAAACTTAATTAAAGTCGATGCAGCCGTTTAGTTCAGTATAGATACACCTACATACCGATTAGCGCCATCTATCGGGCTGATATGTGCATCTCAACCATCGAGGGCGCCGCCCTAACGCATACAAAAAAATCATTCAAATCCATCCAGCCGTTTAGGAGGAATTCAGTGACATACACATGTACAGTAGAATCATATGTATTAATATAATATAGCCCTATGTTTATGGAACGTTTTCATCTACGTTTTCGTTTCATCTACCTACGCAGGCTAGACAGAAGTTTTTGATATTTAGAATGAAAAATAATATTTAAAAAAATGCGATATGCACAATAAAGAAAGACTGATATATCAATCACAGTTTTAATATATTCGAGTATTGTGTCTTTGAAAAATAATTTCGAAAGTATTAATTAAGAAAAAAAAACCGACATGTAATATTTATTTTAGTCGTCTACTAGCTTCCGCTCGCGTGGAATAGTAACTTTGGGCTAACCCGCAACTTCGTTTCTGTCAAACATGTTTTTGCGAAACTTTAACCATTAACGTAGCGCACACGGCGGAAGCTCTCAATAGGAAAAAAACCTCCGATTTTGAAACATTCTTCATTAGTGCTCCGCTCCTATTGGTCTTAGCGTGATGATAGACGTATAGCGTATAGACTTTCACTATATCTAACACTGAAAGAATTTTTCAAATCAGACCAGTATTTCCTGATATTAGCGTGTTCAAGCAAACAAAGAAACTCTTTTCAGCTTTATAATATTAATGTAGATGTGAAGTATTTTTGAACACCTATACCTTTTCCAGAAAGGAACAAAAGCCCCGCAGGCGGCTGGTAGGATCCATACTGACTTCGAAAAGGGCTTCATAATGGCGGAAGTGATGCATTTCAAGGACTTCCGGGAGGAGGGCACAGAGGCTGCCTGCAAGGCCGCAGGGAAATACCGACAGCAGGGTATGTTAACAAAAAATATATTTTCCAAATATACTCATAAAGTTGTTATATATGTATATAGGATGGCCCACATACGAAAATTTGTGAAGATGGATGTTTGTTACTCCTTCACGCAAAAACTGTTGAACAAATCTGAGTGAAATTTGGCACAGAGATAGATTATAGTCTGGACACATATGCTTTGCTATTAACAGAACAGACTTAAGGATTTATTTTCGCATTTATAATATGAATAATGCAGGATTTTGCGACGAAATACCAATATTATAAAATACATTTTTATTCCATATTTCATTTAAATTGTGTAAAATTTTAACTTAATATTGCTAACTGTGGAGCATTTTTTCGATAATTGCATTATGTTTGCGTGGATGTGTAAGAATGGGTACGTGTGTTTGTATATGTGAGTGTGTATGTAGAGGAATTTGCGGTTGTGTATATAGGGGAATGTGTGGTTGTGTATGTAGGGAATGTGTGGTTGTGTATGTAGGGGAATGTGTGGTTGTGTATGTAGGGGAATGTGTGGTTGTGTATGTAGGGGAATGTGTGGTTGTGTATGTAGAGAATGTGTGAGTATGTATGTGTGTTTGTATATGTTTGGGTGTGTATGTGTGGGTATATATTTAGGGGC
The DNA here is from genome assembly GCA_018249125.1 of Asbolis capucinus. Taxonomy (NCBI): domain Eukaryota; kingdom Metazoa; phylum Arthropoda; class Insecta; order Lepidoptera; family Hesperiidae; genus Asbolis; species Asbolis capucinus. The sequence goes on along the minus strand of DWJZ01004205.1, from coordinate 12,840 downwards.
CAGTTAAGGAAGGCTGGCGCAACACGTGCAAATTAAACAGGAATACTGAATAAAATTTTATTAACGAACTATTTACATTATAATTAAGAATACTTAAAACTATGGTGAGACCGGCCGATGGTCCAGAATGACCACGTGAGACATCGGGTTGCGTTCCCAGGTTTGATGCCAGTAATCATCATTGGAGATCTTACCAATACAAGCCGGGAACGCGGCGATAGCTGTTTTCATTAAAATTTTATGATGTGTTGGCTGCTGGCTGGCCGAAAACTGACTTGAAGCAATTATTTTTTAATTCTCTCCTTATTGCCTTGCCTCTAATGTCCATTATACCAATATTTTATGCCCTCAGGTCGTAACTACGTGGTAGAGGACGGAGATATAATCTTCTTCAAGTTCAACGCTGGTGCCGGGCTGAAGGATGCCAAGAAGAAATGACGAAACAAGGTTCTGCTTCTGATAGTACACATGCTGTACTTCAACCTAGTGTTGTATACACTGCTACACGTTACTGATGAGTAGCTTATGGACATTAATATTATTGTAATTTTAAGTTTTATATCGTCGCTTGTCAAGATTAGTGATGTAACACAAAAAAAAATTTTTTTTTTGTTGATATGTATTTAAGTACATATATTTTTTCTCGTGAATACCCTATAAGGCCTTGTTTTAAGGGGCAGCGTTAGTAGTGTTAGGGGGGGCTAGATAAAAATATTTTATGTCCTATGCGTTTCGGGTGTGGTTTAGAAATCGGTCGCAACAGCTGAGTGTTGGAAAATTCAGAGTACAATAATTTATGTCTTAAGATGCTCAAAGCTAAACCAGAAATGTATTTTTTTCCATTTGAAAATTTAATTATTTTTATTTTCAACACTATTCCTGAAAGGCGACGATATTGGATGAATTAATTTTCTGTGGCATTAATGTAGCACTTAGAGATACTATTTTTGGTAATAAAAATTTAAAGTCATTTTTTATTCTATAATCTCTTAACCATATAAAATCTTTAAAATTATAATTTCCGGAACTTCGATATTGAACCAAATGTCACATCACTAGCTGTGTAACCAGTAATGTCGCAGGAAATTCCTTTTTTTTTCTATGTAATTAAATAACGCTTTGTTGTTTAATAGGAATAAGTGCATTAATAATTGCTCTGAACTCTATTGCACGTTGTAGATGAAATACAAAAATGATAATAATTGTAATTATATAACTTCAACAAATTCCTCGATTCGTTTTATTTTTTCTATTCCCATGTCTTCTGTGAACAACTTTTCTAGAACAATACGTAGCTGTTTCAGGAGTTTTTTAAGATTTACTTGTGAGAGGACATCTTGGTCGGTGATTGTTGATAATTTTTCTTTGTCTTTTCGTTTTATTATGTTATTGAGTACGTATGATGCTCCTTGGGTGGTAGCTTCTTCCCATTCCTTGAATAGAAGTTTAGTTGAAAGAAAAGCAATTTTATGGCAATACTAGGTCCGCGCGTGGCACGTGGATGGCTTGTTTACGAATTTCTCACTAATTATCACATTCCAAACAGTTTACACAAAAACTACATAATGTATATAGTAAAACCTTTCTTGGGAATAGTTCTATCTATTGGAGAAAACAGCATGAAAATCTGTTCAGTAGATTTTGAGTTTATCCGAGAGCGATACGCTGCGAGGGGACTTTATAATATGAAGTGATAGCCTAACAGTTTGTTTTTGGAATGGAAGGCATCTGTTCGAATCGTGTGTATCCTGAAGTTTCAAAGTTATTACTACAAATATTTTTTTCTTACTTCGGTAAAGGTTAACTGATTCCCATAAACTGTGAAGTCTATTTCGCACTTGGCCAGCGTATTAGGATATGATCTATACCCCTCACATTGTGACCAGAAACTCGAGCCCAGCAGTGGGATAGAGATGATGAAAAACGATTTTTTTACATGTGAGTTAATGCTAGACTACAATACCACCTGGTGGAAAGCGGCGATGCTGTCTTAGATGGTAAAGTGCATTAACTTAGAAACCTTGTCTTAAACTACTCTTGTCTTAAAGACAACTATATTATACTCGCGTGGAAATATAGACATAGGTAATTTATTCCAATCCTTTGCGGTACTTACTGTATTGTAACTCGTTTCTTACCTGAGTATGTTCATATAAAGTTGGAAACGATAACATTTCTTCAACTAATTTAAATGTAAAGTTGTCAGTTATTGTATGTTTCAGTATTATAATTACTAGACTACCCACTGCAGATAATGTGCAGGAAGCTCTGGAAATATACAACAAATATTTGAAGTTAGATTTTTAGGTTAAGTACAGAAGTTGGTTTCTAATTGCACTATCAAAGGTTGGATATCAGTACAAATAAAAATCTCAAAATTATGTGCAGTACAGATAGCATTGCCTTGTAAAAATGACAATATTTTTAGACCAAAGTTTTTTTTTTTGTATTTATACATTTTTTGACAATGTAAGGGAGATATTTTTGCTACAGAAATATTCAGTATTTTGGTTAGAATACCTGCAAACTTTTTCTCTGCTCTCCATAACATCTCCGGCAGATTTAATAAGTCGTTCGTGAGTGTCCTTCATGAGGAACTCCAGCAGATCACAGTCTCCTGGCGGCAGCGAGCCGTACTGCACTAGAAGACGTTTTTGAATCACCGTAAACTGTCTTTGAAGTACGTTGAGTTCGTTCTAAAAAAATACAAGTATTCATAGAATTCAAAACAATCAAAATTCGTATTGTACTTTCAGATAAGGGTAGGTACGTGTCATATCTGCATTTTGACAAGATGCCGCTTAAGCTAAATAACGAAGTCCAAATTCGAAATTTTAAATGTATTCAGTCAATGTGTATCAGGATAAAGGACGATAAATATTTTTAAATTACATTGATTATAAACGACTTACTGAATATTTGACTCAGTTTGCTTGAATTAGACTTTGACTGTGTGCAATTACGATGAATATTTATTTTATAAAGTGCAAAGAAGTTTTGTGCAATCTATTCTTAGTTGGCTGGATTGATACGAGATGGTGCTAGTTGTAAGCACTGATAGCGGTTCGACTATAAAAATATAAGTACCGTACTTACTTCCAAAAGTTTCAAACTCATTCGCTCCTTAGCGTGAGCTTCAACGGCTTTTAAAAATTTGTGTATAATTTGCTTTAACAGCTCCGTATTCAACTGAAACTTTATGACGAAGTTATTTGTTCCCATACGTTCATGATATTCCTTCAAAAGTGTGATAAAGTTGTCAAGTAACGGAAAAATGTCTGATAATTCAGTTGCTTCCAACACGTAACGATGCCCTTCGCTTTTAATATTGACATAATTGTCGGTTGTCCTGTATACGAATGTTACTGTGTCCATAGGCCCTGCGTATGTTGAGAGTTCTTTGGAAAAATCTAGAAAGAATTGATATTTATTTTGTAGTAGAACAGTTTAGTCTTTCTATGGTTATTTTAACAGAGTAGAAGGAAATTATAGTCGGAATTTTAAAGTTTTTGGATGATGATTTGATAGGTAATTGGATTGTACCTATCATTCTCATTCACAGCCTGCTTCCCAATGTTATGTCTTAATATAATAGAAGTTACCCCGTGATAGAGTCTATACCTAACACTTGGTGATGCAGAGCAATATTACAGGTTTCTGGCGTATGGTATAGTGCCGTCACCAAAGCGGAAAAGAACTCACAGATAATTGTGATAATGCTGTCCTTGTATGAATATCAAATTTGCACCATATTATGTAATTCATAGTGACCATAAACAATCGCAAGGTCATTTTGTTTTACATACTTAATTTATTCTTTACCTGTAAATATTTCCTTTAAATCAACACAAGGATGACTTGCAAGCAAAACTATTTGAATATCATTTTCATTGTTATACGTGACGGGCGAACAGTACAAGCTTATTGGCAGCAAAACTTTATGTGAAAGAACTGTTATTCTTTCCTCGTTGTCTATGATTGTGAATAGAATTTTCATCCACGTTTCTGATATATCTGCTTCGCTTGACAGATAGACCTGGGTTTCGATTATTTCAGTTCCATTGACAGTGTCCAAGCAAATCGTGGGTTCAGAGCTCTCGAATGGCGGGCAGCAATCATTAGTAATCTGTATGCTTTGTACGACTTTAGAGTCCTCGCAGGTCAGCATGATAACGACGGGGCACATCAACAAATGAAGTGACTGTTGCGTCGAGTTCATCGATGTTGGAAACAGATTCTGAACTGGTTTTCCAACGTCTATTTTTATTTTTATAATGTCCTCTATTTTTGTTTCTTCGCCTGTAAATTGTGTTAATTACATATTATTTTGGCTCGAAATAAATAGAAACACTTAGTGATTTTAACGAATTTTTCATTGTTCTTGTTTTAGATTGGTCCTAAGTATTCGTGTGAGCAAAAACTAAAATCAAGGATATGTTCATCACCATCACCATTGAAACCCATAACTGTCCCACTACTGGGCTCGCAATGAGAAGGATACATATTCCACCATTCTGACCAAGTACGGCTTAATAGACTTCACATACTTTTGAGAACCTTAAATGAATTCCGAAGAGTGCGGACTTCCTCACGTGATTTTCGTTCGACGAAGTACAAATATCACTGCTTAAGCCAGTCCTGGCTTGAAATGAAATCCACACCACATTGAAAACATTATTGACCAAAGCCCTATACTTTGCACAAGACCGGGTGCGATTGGAGGACCTTATGATAGAGAAATTTCTCCTAACCACCCAATAATGAGCTCGTGACTTCAAGAACGCAACATTAGGATATCGACTCATCAATGAGGCTGACATTAAGTCCATTTATTTTTCGTCATAACTAGATAGGGTACGTCAGAGAATATAAAATATACAAATACCTTCATCATGATCCAAAATCTTTTGCAACGACTTTTCAGCAACTTCCAATTCCATCTGGACTTGCCGTGGATCCATGGGATCAATTATAGGTGCAGCATTTGAATTAAGATCTGGTTCTGTGCCTAAATAACACACATTTATTATGCCTTTCGTAGAAAGAGTCACTAATCCTCCTGGCAATGAAGAAACGTAGCATCTTGATACTGATATTACTCTGTCTAGCAAATCGCAAGACCATAGCAGAGAAGTGCCTTCGTAAATAAATAGTTTTGAATCGTCTGAGGCCACCATGAGAAGTAATCTTGCTGCAGGCTCTGCAATCAAATGTACCTATTTATAACTATTACACAGAAAAACATGAAATCATTTATTTATTACGAGTCACCTTAAATCACTAAACAAAGATCCCGTCTTTTAGCTTCATAACATATTCTCCTTCTGTGAATAGAAGTTCACCAATGGGGATTTTGAGTGATTTACTCCACGTTGCTAAGCCATCGTGCAAGGTGATGGGGAGGTTTTATTACATATGATAAGTTAATGCTTAACTACAATCTCACCTGATGGTAAGTGGCGATGTAGCCTTAGATGGTAAAGAGCATTAACTTAGAACAAGCCTATTACTCTTGTCCTGAAGACAATTTATATTATATTTGAGCGAAAACACAGATGCGGGCAACTTATTCCAATTATGTTTATTACTTATTGGTTGAGGAGGGGTGCTTCCTTTACGAGGACTAACCTGCACTTTAGCACTTTGAATTATTGGGGCATTAGGTATACAAATATGTATAAAATTCTCAAAAGGACAGTGAAGTAGTCAAAGAACTACAGACATGTCCCGCGAAGATACATATCCGAAGATACAGATATCTGTTGTGAATGCTGTGATCATATTTACAGCAAACAATATTTCGATTATTATATCATGTAGGTAGTTAGGTAATAAACCAGTTGTGTAATGAACTCCGTGTTTGATGGTTTGCGATCCCTATATTTAATACCTAACTAATATAACTCACCGTAATACCAACCAAGAAGATATGCGTGAAAGCAAATTGGCATATAATTGAATCTGATCGTGAATTTCATCAAACCGTTATCCTGAAAACAATATAGATGTCGCTCGCCGAGAGCAATGACGCTTGAAAAGTTTGTGCTGGTCTGAAACCGTAATACATATTATGACACATAATTAAAATATCCTTCAGATGTCCAATTTCAACTTGAAATCATTCATTATAGTTACTGATGTGACTTTTTATATCGATTTATTCACCCGCGGCTTCGCGAAAGGTATTAATTTCATTCAAATCTGTTCAATAGTTTTTACATGGAAGAGGAGCAAATATCCATCCATCCTCAGAAACGTGTGCATTTTTATAAATACGTTATGTAATAATTTGGTTAATGTATATGATTTTAATGCCGGGTACACCATTGTAAAATTATAGTAAGAAAAATACAGAAGGTTAAAATTATTTAACAATAATCATTACCCGAACCACTTGAACCGATAAAACCTCTTCGCCTACATTATACGTCCATTGAGGTATATTTTTTTTATTTTGTCGTGCATTTAGCTCACTAAATTCTTCTAACTGCTGGTAACTGGAAGCGAAAATCAACGAAAAATTTCATAAAAAAGGCGGATTGTCAAAATAATGCACTGTGATTGGTCGATTCAAAATTATTCCTTAAATTACAACCGCTATTCGGTATATCACGCCTGGAGTCTATTGTTATTAACGAGTGAAATAATGTTTTTCCAGAAAGTATTCGCTATTATTAACATTTCATATTCTTTACCTATATATTTCCATAATCCAAGTCGACTTACAAATCACAAATAGATCACTGCTCGCAATGTAACATACAGGTCCCGGAATTATTATGTCGCTAAATATACACATGAACATAAATGTATCTTGATCGAAGAAACTAAAGGAACCGTCCAGACCTTGTATACAAATCAAATGACGAGCTTTCGATTTACCAAATGGTCCTATTGTCATATTATATGCTTTCCTTGTGAATGAATGTTTTATTTTAAGTGTGGCTAGGTTCTGATCACCTGTAAATAGAATTAAAATGGTACACAAACCCTCGTATTCCAGGTGTAGTAGATATATTCACATTGAATAAAGAGTGAATAGTAATTTATTAAATTAGTGCAGTGATAGCCTAACCACTTGAACGCAGGTTTGGAATAAGTTGCTCGCGGCGTTCCGATTCGATTATAATGTAAGTGTCTTCAAGTCAAGTGAATAGGCTTTTGCTAAATTAGTGCGCTTTACCATCAAGAACCTATAATAGAAATTTAAAAAAAAAACGAGAGATCCATGGTTTGAAACCTGCATGCTAAATCGTGGGGAAACCTGCACACTCGAAAGTTGCCCGTGATTTGTTTGAAGGTCTATAAAGCTCACAATTTTTGCCAGCGTGGAGAACTATGAGCTAGGGAACTCTTGTGACTCAAGTGAGTGAGTTGCCACTTACCATAGAGTGGTAAATTGCTAAATTAGAGATCTTTACCATCTAAGACCACATCATTGCCATGAGGTGGAATAGTCAATCACAAATTTCTACAACGTAAGAAAAGGCTGGATGGGATTTTTTTCACACATTCATGTAGGTATTCCAGGAAAAAAAATAGGTACAGAAATAATATTAAGTATTATGAATTCTATTAACCTAATAATGCAAGTTACCTGTGTACGAACAAACCTTTTGTGTGTATACCGTACACCAAATAAGCCTGGGAGTGAAGAATTAGTATTTGTCTGTCATCCGCATCTCTTGAAATATAAAGATAGAAAATGCATTAGCTTTTAGACGGAAAAAATAATAAGTAATAATAAATAAATGCTTGCAATCAATTTACGTGAATTTAACATGAATACTTACGCAGTAAACTTTCCTGTTTCAATCTGCAGTACCATCGCGTCTAACTGAAGCTCTAATATCGTATCTGAAACATTTTCTTGTACACTAGGTTTATACACTTTTAGCTCTGAACCTTCGCCAACGATGAGACAATCACTATCGCTATGGGAGTTAAATTTATCAACTTTCAAACAATAACCGTTTTGCAACCCGTTGCTACCGCCTTCGTTTTGCAGTTTATCATTAGACCACCATTCTTTAACTTTAAATAACGACATTTTGCGAGTAGTAAAATAATTGCCAAGCTAATTTCATTTAAGTACAAGGTGTACAACCTACAATGGATACAAAAGGAGGAATTTATTTGTTTGTCTCATTCGTATCTGGGCAACACACCTTACTGTGTCGCCGTATTAAGCATGGACTTAACTCATTATAATAAACTACGTTCATGGTATTAAATTAAACAGATGCCATTTATCTACTGTGAGTCTGTGGGGAAAAATAAAATTATATTTTGTACTTGCACTTAAGAGCTTCTTGTGTAATAATTTTACAGTGCCATCCCAGTATAGTCGTTTAAAAGGTATATTTTCATAAATTCCTAGGAGCTGAAACTGAAGGGTCTGGCGCTATTCAATTTTATATATTTATTTTGCTTGGTAGTTCTTAGTAAAGTGTGTAGTTGGTCTGTAAAGATTTAGAGTTTTATTTATATAACCTGTGGTTTTCCATAGTGTGGTATCCACTTGATTTGTGATTTGTCTATGGACTCTGTAGTTTCACTTCATTCAATTAATTTAACTACTTAGTCTGTGATTCAGTCAAAATCAAGCAAGCAAATTGAAGTACACAAAAAATTGTATTTCGCTCTGCGTCGCATGTTTTTGTAAATCGTTAAGCGTAAAAAGTGAAGAGTAGTTTTTTTATCAGCAAAAAACATAATTAGATTACGATACAAATTCAGTTCCAATTGTAATAACCAAGATTCTGTTAGTCCAGTATGGCAGAAATGGAAGCTCTCGACAATGGTGAAAAAGAACAAAGACCAAACGGCGGTGGAGACGAGGGTGACGCATGGGGCAGCAATGATTCCTCGGCTGTGATGCGTCGTTACGCTAAGATGCCCGTCGACAGGAACGCTGTATACTACAACATGAATCACAAATTGCGTGGAATGGCGATCATTTTCAATCATGAACACTTCGATATCCACAGCCTGAAGTCCCGCACTGGCACCAACGTCGACTGTGACAATTTAGCTAAGGTGCTGAAGAACCTCGGCTTCCGTATTACTGTCTTAAACAACTTGAAATGCGAGGACATCAACAACTACATACGTCAAACGGCAGATATGGACCACTCTGACTACGACTGTTTACTGGTCGCAGTTTTAACGCACGGCGAGATGGGCATGTTATATGCTAAAGACACGCATTACAAGCCTGACAATTTGTGGTATTACTTTACGGCTGATAAATGTCCATCGTTAGCTGGTAAACCCAAGCTTTTCTTCATACAGGCTTGTCAAGGCGACAAGTTAGATGGAGGAGTGACCCTTACGAACAGAACCGAAACGGATGGATCGTCCAGCGCATCGTACAGGATTCCTATCCACGCAGACTTCCTAATTGTGTTCTCGACTGTACCAGGTTATTATTCTTGGCGGAACACTACTCGAGGTTCTTGGTTCATGCAAGCTCTGTGTGAAGAGCTACGATACACTGCGAACGAGCGTGATATTCTCACTTTGCTCACATTTGTTTCTCAAAAAGTAGCACTTGATTTTGAATCAAATACACCAGATATGCCTCTCATGCATCAGCAAAAACAAGTTCCTTGCATCACTAGCATGCTTACGAGACTCCTCGTTTTCACCAAAAAGTAATTGTTTTTGTTCATTGTAACGTCTCATTTTGTTTATTATACCAGCGGAAAGGTATGTTTTATGTTGTAGAATTATTTTTTGTTTTTAGGTCACAATTTATTAGTATAAGAAAGCCATTCCCAATAAATCGTAACCATGTAGTACCTATAATATTATGTTATTTTATTTGTTAGGTTGTATTGGTTGTTTAATATCTGAAATGGGACATATGTATGCACAATCCAGTCATCTCAGTAAGCATTTTACTTTAAGCTTTGCACAATTTGCATACATATGTTCGATTTGTACCGAAACTTATAGTACTTTCTTCTTACTTCACTTGTTAAAATATCTGACAAGTTTGATAAGCATTTAATGATTCGGTTTAATTAATTCATTTCATTCATCCTATCATTAGTTCTTTTTCAATGTAATGAGCTGATAGGGAGCATGGCCATATATAAATGGGACCATGCCAGCCATTGAACCGACCTCAATCTAAAGAGCAGATTTTTTATGTTGTGAGTTACATTATAGCACAGTTTGATTGTAACTTATTGATACTATGAGCTATGCATTTATTGAAATGCTTTTAACATTACTTTTAATATTCTGTAACAAGTTTTAATGTATTTTTATGCAGTCAACAAGTCTCTTGCTACTAAAATGTTTATATCAATTTTAATGTGAAATTTTAATATAAATGTTAATTCTAACAGTCCTCCGTGTCAAGAATGTATTGAACAAACCCTCCCATGACAGGAATAATGTAGTTGAATAAAAAAATTAATTGCATTTAGATTGTATGAGATTATGTGAGATTTATACTAGTTTGAAATATTTTTGAAGAAAATATTAATAACAATTAATTAAAGTGTAGTATATTTAGAAATATATACCGTTTCTGTTTGAAATAAATTACCAAATAGTATTAGATTTACGATTTTTATACATTTTTGAAATAGACATGTGCTCAAATAACTATACTAATATGCATTTTCGTTTTTAATTTCTATGTAAAAACAATTAGATCTGATTTTTTGTACTTAAAATTAGGTTTTTAATGTTTATGCTGCATTTCTGAAATAGTTGCATAATACTAAATTTAAGTAAATATATTGTATCAGTTTTTAAAACTTAATTTAATTCAAAATTGTAATAGAGAATTTATGATACGAAAATGATTTTCCTGGGGGAAAATAATTTTTGAAATTTTTTTTATATGAGAAATACACAGATATCATCAAAATTTCTTAGCACATTACGCACATATCATAAATGTAATCAAAATGTTGTTTGCCATTTAATTAAAGGTAAAAAATGTAGTTTTAGTGCTTATATCTTGCAGTGTTAAGTTGTCATTGATACCTCCGATTCAGATTAATTTGCCAATTTCTTATCCTGCAATATTTAATTTAAAATAAGTAAACGCACACTGTCACTTTATTTTTGTTGTGTTATATACTAGTAGTACAATTACGTTTTATCGAACAAAGTGTAAGTTTTATAAGGATTATTGCAATTTCAACTGCCATAATATAAGTGCTAATTGACACATGCACATTTCTTCTTAGGTGCTTTAAGATATTTAGATGCAATGTTGGTAAGGAATTTAAACTTATGAACCGAGTTTTGCTCTGTCCGAGTCTATTTCAGATATAATGTGTATGTGATAATGGTACTGAAATGACTGATGTTAGGATATGATAAATTAAGTTCAAAATGTCTGTGAGGAGATTATTGTATTGTATTGGAATTTTTCTAAATCGTGCCTTGAAAGTCACAAATAATTATAATTATTATAGTATTGATTGGTGCCACAAAAATAGAAACCGATTCTCTTCATAGATTTTTGTGATGCAACGAAATGACGTATTTTAGTAACGAATTTTTGTATGTCATGTAGCAATAAATTTCTCTTCCAGTTTTAATATTATTCTTATTTTATTATAAAATCCTCAAAGATCCATAATCCTTGTATTAAGTACTCCAGGCTTAACCCAGTCCGGAGCAGGAATCTGTGTGACAGATAAACATTTATTCTGAGGTTGATTTTTTCTGTTCTGTCCTACATCATAAGGAAATGTAGGGTACAAGCATGTATGTTAATTTTTAAATAACAAATATAACTTAAATATTTTTATTTATACAAATATTAACAATATTTAATTCCATGTGCTTTTTCTCGCATTTCCCAACATTCCTCCCAAAACTGGCTCAACCTTTGCTCTTGGTTGGCACAAAAGTGCTTAAAGTCGCGCAGCATCCTCATTTGAAAGGGCTCGTCTCCAGTGGCGGGTGCTTGAGCTGATTTCCATTTCTTCGAAATCATGTGATTCCATGACCATAAAAATCCCATCTGGAGAAAATATATTTTTTAATATAAACAAAATGTATGCAGAAAAAATTATAATTGCTATCGTAAATGCCGTTTCGGAAGTGTAATTACTTTAAAAGTTGCTGATAATTTGTAATAGTGATGTGGCCTTGAAAGAAACGGCAACAAACTCCCAAGGAGATTTTTTCCTACTTACAGTAGCTATTACTATTAACGGCCTTGCAAAAGCCCTCGCTTCGCTTTAGAAAAAGCAATTGCCAGAAAAACATTTCATTTTCGAGGCAAATACAAAGCCTATGTCACTCCTAAACACTATTTTGTCCATATTGGCGAAAGAATTTTCAAAATCAATGCAGTAGTTTTTCAGTTATTCCATTACTAGAAACTGCTCCCCTTGCTTTGCTAGGGAAGAAACAGTATGTAGTAGTTATTGTAACTGTAATATAATACCATATGTATCGCGGACTTATTTGTTGATGTCCTGTATAAAACTGTAGTAGATCGTTTTCGTGTAGTAGATTTTTTTCATTAACGATTCCTTCCTAACTTTCGTTAACACTATTTTCATTTTTCAGGTTTTCATACGGACACCAAACTTTTTTGAAAATATTTTATAACCTGTGTTCATCAGGGATAATGGTGGATTCTTACAGTATTTTCTTTTTCAAATCGGCCCAGTACTTTCTGATCCTATGTTCCTCAAACAACCAATTATTTTTTTTATTTATAATAGTAAATTATTATTATAATAATAAACAAAACTTTCCTTATTGTAATATTAGTATGGAGCCTAACTGTAACACAATCAATTTGTTAAAATAATTAATTACGTGGAATATATACATAATACTAACTCGTCTGTT
>DWJZ01004204.1:0-15703 GCA_018249125.1 Asbolis capucinus | reverse complement strand
TATAATAAAATCAATAACTTGTTAGTTTACTTAGTTTTTGATTTTCTAAGAACTTTCAGTTTGACCCTCGTACATTTCAGGGTTTTGTACCAAGTACCTACTTTTTATAGGTATTTTAAAGTTATCTATCTGCCTTAATTTTATTATTGTTTCACATGTACTTGGTGTTCACCAACATTTTATAATTTTTTTTTATACAGGCTCGTCACTTTAAGTTGCGCACACTAAGCAGAGGATTTAAAAGCAAATATTTGTGGCAAGATACACGCTAAATATTCAGAATCTCATTGAGCTGGCTGTACTTAATGAGACGGATATAATAAGACAAACAAATCATTAACTTGATCTGGTTAGTATAAAGCAAATTGAAACCATTTTAATTAATAATTTAGATGAGAAAATGTTAGACAAAGTTGAAATTCTTTCAAATATTCTAGTAAATGCTGCAGAATTAATGCTGCTGCTTAATTAATGCTGTTATCAAGTACATCTGTGCTCCATAGGCTTGTGCCCCGCCTCTCTAAGTGGGGTCGCTTCAGACGAAGGTTTAGAGGCCATATGGTCAGCCCCCGGTGGTGTTTAGTGGATAGGCACCTAGGTGGAGCGTAAGTCTCACATCCCCAGTCCCCAGCTGTGTTGGTATTCACTACCTCCCTGTCGCGCATCTCCGGAGGGCAATTTTCTCTTAAGTCTGGATGCAAAAAAAATACATCTGTACGAACAATTTCAAAAGATTTGATAAAATCTGATTAGATAGGAGTAGGTACTAATTTTATGCGACCAATTTGATTTTCAATACCAAAGCTTGGGTTTATGACTACTGGCTCCATATACAGGAACATTATTTTATTGCCTAATTGCTCATCTTGATCTCACATAGATCACATTCAATAAATCTAAAATTGTTTACCAAGCATAGTTTTTATTGCATTTTATAATTTATGTCAGAATTTAGAGCATAGTTATATTTTTGTCATTGTTTTAAAAAATATCTATTATTTTTTTATTATTAAACATCCTATTCTATCTAAATTCCTAGGATTATTAAATAATAAAAAACATTGTAAAAATTCAAAGTACATGATACCAAAAATTTAAATGTTATAAAATATTATATGTACCAGAAAGATTATAGGTTATTACAGATTGTAGATATATAGGTTATTAGATAAAATTTTGTAGAATTAAAATTACAAATGTTATATTTATAATAATTTTGATATAACTGTTTTAATTTGAAAAATAATAGTATTTTTTTAAATTAAAAGTTGATTATGACAAGTCTACATGTTTTTCTCTATTCACCCCTCGGTCGAACCTTTTGATCCCAGTTCCCATGTATATAGAAATTGCCTACTCTTTCCTATTTTATAAAAAAGTTTTTATTTTCGCATATTTTAAGACGCACATAATGCTTTAATAATAGCTTGAGTATACAAAATGCAAGAAAATCAGTGTAGAAGTTGAAAATTGTGTCTATTTTACAGTACTACAGGCTTATAGAAGACATCAATATCTACAAATAAGTCCGCGACACCATATATCTTTACAGTTATGTCACAATACTATTTTCTGGTAACTGGTTCTTCTAAAGCGAAATGAGCTAAATTTCTAATCATGTAATAAGATTATAAACTAAAACACAACATGGACCTTCAGTGACATAGTAATAGGTCAGTAAAAATGTGTTAAAAAATAAAACACAGCCCTTAAAACATAGGAACTTCAGGTACAGACCAATACACGAAATGGTACTTCTTATACTCTATAGTCTACTAGAGCGATTATCTGTCAACACTTTTTTTTATACCTATTTGAAGTACAGACACTATATCTACAGCCTTATTACCCAGGAGTATAATCGACTCCATGCTTCGCCCGCAAGTGATGTCGCAAGCTCGTCTTATGAACGAACGCCGTGTCACAATACTTACACTTGTGTCGACGCTCGTTCGTATGCATACGCATATGCTCATAATAATAATTCTTCCGCCTGTACGACTTGTGACAGACTTCACACTCAAACTGAGGTATACCGGTATGTTTCACCATGTGGACGCGAAGCTGACTCGGTGAAAAGAAGCTCATTTCACACTCCGTACACCGAGCATTCCGCGTTTTAAGGTGATCCCGTTTCACATGAACCGAGAGAGCGTCTTGAGTCACAAACACTTTTTCACACAAATGACACTTATTCGTCGGATCAACACTGTGCACTTTCGTTAGATGGAGTTCCTTCTGACGCGGATATTTGAACCTCTCGTTACACAACCCGCACTTAACCTTCAAACTTTGATCGTGAACGTTCTTCTCGTGTTTCTTCTTCTTGAATTCCGTGTTGAAAACTTTTGGACAAAATTGGCATGTGAAAGTCCCAATTTTATGGGCTTGAAAATGCTGGAGCAACTTCATTCTATTTATAAAGGCTAAATCGCACTCCCCGCATTCATAATTTCTGTAATGTGTTTGAACGTGTGAGAGAAGACTTCGGAACTTGTTGAATTCCTTCGCACAAATACAGCACTTGTGTACGTTGGAGTTGAATTTGAAGGGCAGTATCTGATTCTTTATATCGAGGAATAGGTTCTTCTTATGAGCCTCATTCAGGTGATGTATAGAGCTTTCCAGGCTGTCTATGCTGCAGTAGCAAAGTTTGCAATGAAGTCCTGTAATGTCCAGCTTAGCGACGTATCCTGCTACATATATCTTCGTGAAATCCTTTTCATCGACTATCGTGTGTGTTCTGGTCGCGTGGTCCTTCAAATCTGCAGGGTTTTGGTAACATTTTTCACAGAAATAACACGTATAACCGACGTCCTCTTGAGACCTGATCAGATTAGCATTCGTACATTCCAAAATTGACTTTATATTAAAGAAATGCTTATCTTTCTCTCTCAAATTATCTAGGACAACGGAACTGCTTTCATCTATTTTTTGTAGCTCATGGTCTATGACTTCAACTTTTATATTTACAGGGTATTCATTTTTTGGTTTTATTAGAGTTATTTCTTCATTCACGATATTGGATATCTCGGATTCTTTGTAATCATCTGAAAATAATTACAGACACAATTAATAATTTTCGGTATTCTTTTACAAACTAACTGGTTTCAATAAAACTAGGGAAATTAAATCAGTCTAATTATTACACTGTTAACTATCGATTACAATAACAAAATTAAGAGTGCTTTTGTGCTTCGGAAGGCACGTAAAGCTGTCGGACACGGATGTTAGTCAGATGGCAATCGTTAAACCTTTGGAAGACCTCAGGGGATTAAAAAATCTTCTGACCATTGGGTTGCCAGTAACTTCTCCACAGGAAGAGAGGGTGTCGACTTAGATGGTTTTTCCGCCAGCTTTTTCTTTCTTCCGGCCTACACTAACGGACATAGTCTTAATTTTGTATTTGTACATTAACAAATGGCAGGTAGGTAACGTCATTGTGACCTTAGGCCTTATAATTTTTATTTTTTTTATTTTGTTTTTAATTCTATAGTTGACATAGGTACTATTGTGAAATTTTGAGTTTTGATATGTGAGCTATTAGTTCCTAAGAAAAAATAATTTATTTTCATTTCCGATGACTCAAGGCTTAAAAAAGACTCTCAAGCATTACTAAAACTTTGAAAATTAGAGAAGATTTATAAATTGAATCTCCCATTCCAGGTTGCTTCAGCAATATACTAATTTCCTTATTTTATTTGCTTCCCTGTGGGTCTATTACATCCTTTCTGGCAGGTCTCGCATTTGTAACACTTCAATTTAGTGTTATTAATGTCCATGGGTAATAGTTGACACTATTCATGACCCATGTTCGTTTGTCTGCTTATCCCCTAAATAAACCTTTAGGCTATCATTCATAGCTCGTAATGCAAGTGTTGTGTAGGTGAATTTTTGCACTCAAAAAATATGTTTCACATTAGGATATGTCAGGATTGAACTTACCATATTCACACTTAATAGGGAAGTATGGCTGGTTTTCTAAATACATTTTTGTCTCAGTGGAATCATGATCTGGGGTTGAAGGTCGCTCTGACTTTATCAACACTGAAATTAAATACAATTGTTTTTTATTAATAGCCATATACAATTTCAAAAGCGAAATAATTTAAATTGTACTAATATTATAAATGCAAAAGATTGAGTGGATGGATGGATGTATGTTGGTTATTCCTTCACACAAGAACTTACGAATGGATTAAAAAATACATATATGTTTTAAATTTCCACGTCTATCCTAGATTATGGTCAGAAATAACATTAAGATACTTTGTGTTACCATACCATGCGGACGAATCCGCAAGCGGACCCTAGTGGATATATGTATGTACAGAACTCAATATCAAAGTCCTCCATCCTAACGTTATCTGGAAGAAATTGCTACAAAAGCGATAAGATTGCCTATTGTGTTTGGAAATCTCATTGTTTTTAATCACAAATTTTTCTAGTGTGAACAATCAAATATATTCATTCTGTCATTGTTTTGTAATATGTACTTTGGTGGTTCTCTTTAGAAAACTATATTTCCTTGGTCTCAAAATGTGATTTGAATTGAACTAATCTTATAATTATACTTTCGTCTCTGCATCCACGTGGTAGATAAATTGATAAAAAGTAGCCAATATTTTATCCAGTGGTTTTAACATGAAAGGAGACCAAACATTGATCCATCCATTAGAGACTTTCACATTTATTATATTAGCATGATTTTATATTAGAATAATTCCCTTACCATATTCTCTCTTGGCAAGTTGAATGTCCTCCTCACACAGATCCGCCACAGTCGAAGGAACATCACATGAAGTTGGTATTGGCTCCAGTTGTGTTGATGATTCTGGAATGGTAGTAATGAATTACAGTAGACCTGCATTAATTTGATAAACATTTTAGACAGGAATGACATGCTGTATTTGTCAATTTATTAAGTACTAGGGTCCACCCACGGCTTTGCCTGTGTGCTAGGTTTGTTGATAAAAAATTGTTTCAGATTATAAATATTAAATTTTACCATTATGAATGCCTTCTTTCCCCAGTTCTGTCTTCACCAGCACTGGTTCTGCTTTGATCTTCATCTTTATTTATGTTCACAGACTGCAAAAATTTTATTTATTTTACACAGTCTTTTATTAACTCAGCCTGTGATGCAAAAGTCAATCAATTCCCATCTGAAAAATAAGCCAAATGAATATTATTGGTATTTGTAAAGCAAACTATTTTGTGTGAGGATTCAGTTGTGGATTTTACAAAATCACTGTTTGAAGATATCTACAATTTGTAAGTAACAAGACTATTTAAAAATTCCTAGCGATGTAGGGGCTGGCATCAACCCAAAAACCACCCACTACTAAACATCGACTTCTCCTTGTGACTAAGGATGTTCCAGCCAGCTGCCCTCACGCGCATTGGTGGAGAAGTGATATAAATACCTTAGAAAATATCAAATCTTCCTCATCATCAGTAAATAGACTCATCTAACACAATATTAGAGTTTTCGTAAGGAGAGCGATGGCTTGTAAATTGGGATAGTTTATTATGTTCTTAACAACTTATGCTAACGTGAGATCTCGCTTTTTAGTCCTGTGAAGCTGTTCTATTAAAAAACTAATTTAAAATTTCGAATATTAGTGCTTTTCGCTTCGTATTTGAAATAAAAATTATAAGTTACAAACCTGCAAAACGTCAGAACTACTGTACTTTCCGTATATAACAAGGTACTCTGTGTCTACGACGAACGTAAAACGGGATAGGCGATCGATACGTTTTATAAAGATTCGTTTGTTGGCTAAGAATCACTTTGTTTGTTTTTATCTGATCAAATCTGTTTGTTCCTTTTGCAGATTTCGAATTTGACAATTGTCTCCTTGACAATGTCAAAATGACATTGATTAGCAATAGATAAATTTCGTAACCATAGATTTTTTTTTTTATCTCACGACAAGTTTAGAGGCAGATCGACTGTAATGACGGCGATGTTGTCAACGTTATAAGCAGTGCGTGTTTCCATAGGAAGTAGCGTATGGGTATGGAAATTAGGACTTAAAAGTTAAAAATGATAACACTCACAAATTCTGAAACACTTTCGAATTCTATGAGATCTTTTTTTTTATTTCCATATTGGAGAGGCCTAAAATCTCTGTCATCAGATTTGATGGTAGCAGACTTTACTGATACCTAATCCCAACACCTCCTTTTTTTGTTTGAGGTTTTTCGTGTCAGGCTTTGAAGCATTGAGTATATTTTACTTGTGTCACTAGTGTGCTCAGATTCAGACCACTTACCATCTGGTGGTTCGTCTGCTAATCTGCTAGCTAATTCCGTAAAATAACATACTAGCAATCTCAATAAACTACATATAAAATAATATATGAAACTAGACTGATCCTTATCTAAATGTACATACATTGTGATTTTGTAGTTATTTCGGCCCAACACACTAATTGTGCTTGTTTAGAATAAAATAGGTTTTACTTTACCTTAGCTGTGCCTTACAAGTTACACGATTTATTTATTGAATGGAAACGCACTAATGAGGGAAGTTGGAGTTTAGTTAGTAACACATATGTATGTTGTTATTAAATTTTGTTTTTATTAAAACGATCCAACAAATGATATGTTTTAATATGAACAGTCAGCGCCCGCTGGTTGTCAAAACTTTTATCGCACGCTTGGCATTTCAACGCTATTAATTTAGCACCATGTACTTTAATTTCATGGTCATTTTTCTTCGCGTAGTCTGTAAATTTTTCTCCACAATACCCACACTTACTTCGCCTATTCAGGCAGATATGCACGGCTCTTTCATGGTCTTTTTTCTTAATGCGCGTATCAAAAACTTTCGTGCAGTAATCACAGTTGAATACTCCAGTTTTATGTCTATAAGCGTGTGTCATTAAAATCTTTTTATTTACAAAACCAGCTCCACATACATCACAAACGTAATTTTTATAATGGACATTCATGTGCTCGAGCATAATTTTGAAGTTGTTGCTCTCTTTTGTACAGTATACACACTGAAGTAAACTGTTTCCGAATCTAAAAGGAACAAAATGCGATTTAATATCGTTGTATATATGTTTGTCGTGTTCAGCTTGTAGATGGTGTATCAAATCTTCCATTTCTTTGATATTTACATTGCATATTTTACATTTTAAGTCAGTAATATCTAATTTGACAATAAAATTGAGCATTGGAGATCCCTTTAGATAATCAGATTTTGTTTCATCATCATGTGCGTTAATCGTATGTTCTTTAAGATCTGCAGGGTTTGGGTAACTATCGGCGCAGAAGCAGCACATGTATCCTATACCGAATCTACGCCGTATTGGAGTGGCGTTCGAAAAGAGTAGTATTTGTTTAATATTGTTTTGATGCTTGTCGCTTTCAGCTTTCTTTCTCATCATTATCCTGACATTCTGATGCGGTTGCCTGGGAATCGTGATTGTAACTGTTTTCGTCGTTATACTCTTTGGTGTTGCGTTCTTTCGGTTTGCTCTATCTGTAATTAACAAAAAACAATTATTTCTTTAAGTTAAGAAATACATTTAGAAGCAGATAAAAAATATTTTAATCACATCACAAAAACATTTTACTACATATTGGATACATAGTTACCCAATGAGATGAAACTTGACTGCCAATTACAATAGGGTTTGAAATATCACAAGTAATTTAAATCAAACATTTTTTACCAATATGACTCGTTCTTTTAAATTCCCTGTGGTCCATTGGATTAACGTAGGTACGAATTGAAATATAGTAATATATTTGGTTACGTAGTGGTTTAGAAGATAGCAGCTTCTGTTAGTTACTTTTAAAGCAAACAGCCTACCTACCGGGGCACCAGGAACGCAACTGCAGCAAAGTAAATATTCTGTGGCGAGGAAGATATTCCCGCCAACAATCAAATTATACAGTGAAATAAAATACACGCCCTAGTTTGGTCAAATGAATATTGTAACATTAAAAATATAACTATTTAAAAAGCTATTCAGACTTATTCATACTACCCCATTACTTTCCCAGCTAAGTAATATTTTATAAGAGATAAATGTTATTATTAGAGTTGGCCACCGTGTCGTGACAAAGAAATTCAAGGAGTCCTGTTGTTAGTGTGTATATGTATTTGAATGTATGTGGGGCTTATTTTATTTATTTACTAGTTTAGTCTGATAGTAAGTTGCGTCGTGGCTACAGATGATAAATAACTTAGAGATTAATAGATCCTTCTTTAGTAGTCCGTGGTGCCTGTTCTTGTCACTTCTTTAATTGTATGACATATAAATTTTGGCGTTCAATTTGTTTGTAAAGTTTGTTAGGTAGTTGTAACACTTGCAACAAATTTTCAAGAACATATGTACTTTAAAGGAGTAAACAAGTTATCTGACATTTAATTGATGATTATTTTAAGAAAAAACATATTTTTATTCAATATTAATTAATCACCAATTAGAAACGGATAATTATTTACAAAACTCTTAAAATTCACTCTTGTCCATTGTTAGAGCAAAAACAATAATATTTAGGACACCCAGAATCGGCAGATCTGGTATTTCTCGTTACTGAGGAATTAAAAGTATAATAATATTTTTACGTATACAGTCTTGTTAATTTAATTTCTTTTTTTTGTCACTCCTTGTCCTATTTTTCTTATATCATCCATACAGCACATGTTGTTGGACTATCTGGGCTCTATAAGTCCCCGATTGCTGTACGACGTATTGCTTTCTTTCTTTTTCTAGCTTTCCGCTTCAGGAAGCAAATTTTTTACTTCCTTCTTGGCTGGCAACATGATGGTGTCGCCCTTTGTATTGCCAATGTCTATGGCTGACAGTGATCAAGTACCAAATTCGCTTATTTGCCTGTTTGCACGTAAAAAAAAAATTAAATAGTACGCCAAGATAATGCCATGTACGTTAGATTTATTATGCCGTAACTGGTAACTTAACTATGAGGCCTAGTCGTGACACACATGAGCTTCACTTAAGGTTAACAGAAAAGTTGTATCAAGTCATAGTCAAATTATTCTACGGATGAATTCGCCGAATATGTTCCTTGAGCGTTTTATGTCTACCATACGCCTTAAAACAAAGGTCGCATCTAAACTCCCTTGCACCCGTATGCTTCACTACGTGTATCACCAATTCCTTCTTCGTATGAAATTCCATTTCACATTCATTACACTTGTAATGTTTCTGCATCAAATGCACACGTGCTGTATGTAAGCGCCAGCCTTGTTTCGTCGCGAAATCCTTGTCACAAGCTTTACATTTTACTCCCGGACCTTTGATGTCATGTACTTTCATCATGTGATTCTTCTTCGCCCAAATTTCCTTAAATCTCTCAGTGCAATAGCCGCATTTATGTGGCAAATCTCTGGCATGTTTCGCTCTCACGTGAAGCTTTTTCTTCCTAGCTGTGTCAAAAACTTTGGAGCAATCTGTACACGTAAATGTCCCAGTTTTGTGTGCGTCTCCGTGTCTTAGAAGTATGTTTTTGTTCACGAATCCTGCATTGCATACTTTGCAAATAAAATTTCTATAGTGCACGTTAACATGTTCTAAAAGGGCTTTGAAGGAATTAAAGACATTACAACAAATGCAGCAAGTTAGAGATTCGCTGTCGAATTTGAAAGGAAGAATATGATTTTTTATGTCCAGAAACATACATATTTTGTGAATTTCCTGTAGATGCACCATGGCATTTTCAATTGTAGCAATCCTTTCATTACATAATTTGCACTCGAGTGCTGTTATGTCCAATTTAACAAAATATCCATGCATTTCTTTTCCCTTCATAAAATCTAATTTTTCAGAATCGTCGTGTTTTTCTTTCGTGTGTTGTTTCAAATCTGCTGGATTATGATATTGTTCGAGACAAAAACTACAAGCATATCCTTTGCCACCGTGACATCTTATAGGAGTTGCATTAGTGTTTATTAATATTTCTCGGATATTGTTCAAATGCTTGTCAACTTCTCGTCTCCGAATAACGATCATTTTAATACTTTTTAATCTCATTTGAATTTCATCTTCTGCAATATCTGATTGCTTTCCACTGTTTTCTGAATCAACTTTTGTTTCCTTGTTATTCTTGCGATGAGATTTCTTCTTGTTCCGGATACCTACAAAGAGAGATTGAAATTAACAGAATATATTTGTTTTCAAATCATAAAATCGCAATAATGCCTTGTCATAGGCAAGTGTAATATATGTATTTGTAATAATTTATTGGGAAAGAGACAAGTATAATTATCTATTATTTTTGGCATGTATACTTATGAATTAGTTACGTACCTCTTCATCTCATATATAATTTTTATGCTACGACTATAGAGCAAACGATATTGCAGCAGAATGTCTACCTGGCCCAAAATAACTACTTCTCAGAATGTATACTTCACATATGCACATCCTGCGAAGCGCACTCTCTACTTCATATCTGAAGAATTGTTTCGCTTATGGTCATCAGTTATCACTTTTTTTTTAATTTATTAAAGGACTTTGTCGCTGAGCGACCACATCGTCCCGTAAAGAAACCGTCATTATAATACTCACAACACAATTTAGGTAACACCGTTGATACTCAGAAAAAAAACAATATTATATTTAACGTTTTGCCATCCCATATTCACCAACTTAAATAATATCTTTGCCTCTTCTGATATAGGATTAAAAATGAAAATTTATTCGACGGAATGTGTCCGGAACGTAATCCTTAGTATTGTTGTTAGGTAATCTCTACTACACCCGACATCACCAGTTATCACTTTAAGGACTTACAAATCTACCAAGTATAGGTTTTACTAAATATAAAATTTCAAAAGCAAGTCGTTAGAATCGAGTTATAAATGTTATGGGTAATGAGATCTAAGAAATAGCTATATAACGTTTTTAAATATATTTGGACAACTCACACACGGCCAATTTACCCCTAAGCAGGACGAGGCGGGCGGGGCAAGGACAAACGAGGCAACGGCCAGCGCGACTACTCGACCTATAGCGGCCTGCGTGCCAGCACGCTACGCCCGATAGAATCTCTATTTACACGTCTTTACACAGTCCACTTCGTTTCACTCAGTGTCCTAGACATTAAAAGTCTATAACGACAATAATGAATGAATGAATTGCGATCGAAGTAAGAAGTTGCTTAGCTTGAATCAAAAAACGTCGCACTGCGAACGATGGAAGTGAACTTATTATTTCTATACAATATACAAAATAAATGTCAGTAAAAGGACTTGTTTAGGTTTCATATAGATTTTATAATAATTCATATGAATATCAAGTAATATAAATCATTATTTCTTCTAATCTCCATGTTTAGTCTTCATATGACTGTTTAAGTTACTTTGATGCACAAATGCTTGTGGACATTTCGTACATTTGAATTTTCTATCGTCAGCATGAGACCTTAAATGCTGACCTAATGATTTTTTGGTCATATACCATCTCGTACAAACATGACATTGAAATCTCTTGTCACCAGTGTGAACAGCCATATGATCCTCCAATCTGCACTTCAAAAAGAATTGCATATCGCAAATACTACACACGTGTTTTCTCTCCATCAGATGGTCCTTTTTCACGTGTCGAGTCAATGCTCTCTTGTTCGAAAACGATCTATCACATGCTTGGCATTTCAAAACAACGGGTGGAGCCCCGTGCTCCTTTATCATATGGTTGATTTTCGTCCAGTAATCAGCAAATTTTTCTGAACACACGTGACACTTATTCTTTTTCTTCAATCCTAAATGAATCCTCTGCTCATGGTCGCGCCGTTTCCGATCACAACTAAAGATTTTCTCGCAGTGAGCGCATTTGAACTTCTCTATACCGTGCATTCGCTTGTGGCAGACCAATAAGCGTTTTGTTACAAAGCCAGCATTGCAAATGTCACACACGAAATTCCTGAAATGCACATGCATATGTTCTTGAAGAATTTTGTAGTTTGTGAATTCAGTTGCACAAATTGCACAGCGCAAAATATTGGAGTCAAATTTAAAAGGTATCATTTGATTTATTATATCTGTATAAAAAGTTTTATGGTGCTCATTCTGCAGATGAACTGTTAAATCTTCCAGTTTGTCGAAACCATTGCCACATATTTTGCAAGATAGCTCCGTAATGTCTATTTTCAAGACGTACTGGAAGATCTTAGGTAACTTTATTGTTTTAAAATCGTTATGCTGCTGGAGGAAATGTATTTTCAAGTCTTTAGGTAGCTGGTACTTCTTTATGCAAAAGTTACATTTATAGCCATCGCCATCTTTACCTCTTATCAAAGTCGCATTTGAATATTCTAAAATACTTTTTAAGTTGGCTAAATGTTTCTTAGACTCTTTGATAGGCTTCGATACAGATTCAGGTTTAGGTAAAACTTGAGTTTTATCCGTTTCTTTTATTACTTCTTTCAACAAATTTGGTCCTGTATGTTGCTGGCTTTTACCTACAAAGAAGAAAATTATAATCAGACGATCAGTTTACAAATAAATATTAATATTACTGCGTATTTTTGTACAATATCCATCTTAGACATTGTAAAATCCTTAATTATCTTATTTAGTGTTAGTATCTGTTCCTTTTTAATAGTTCAGTAAAAGGGAAGTTGCGGGAGTTTAATTTATTAAGTATCATAAAATAAATAATTACAGTTTATTGTTATTTGTGAGTAAATTATTAGTACGAATATTACCTAGTATAACTTATGACACTTCTTCCCCATGTTTTGAACGCATGTGACTGCGCCAGCTACACTTTTGCACAAACGCCATGCCACAATGAACACATGCAAATCTTCTATCGTCGGCATGAATCCGCATATGCTCTCTTAGAGTATTCTTTCTCCCGTAGGCCTTGAAACATACATCACATCTGAACTGCCTTAAGCCTGAATGTTTTGCCATATGTCTCTTTAAACTGCCCTTACAGAAAAATGTCATTTCACACTCTAAACACTTATTTTTTCTCTCCATCAAATGATCCTTTTTAGTGTGTCTTGATAGAGCTCTCTGGTTATGGAAAGTTCGATCACAAGCTTGGCATTTTAAAACAACTGGAGGTGCACCATGTTCTTTCACCATGTGGTCGATTTTCTTCCAATAATCAACAAATCTCTCATCACAATGTTGGCATTTGTTACGTTTACCAAAACCAAGATGTGTTCTTCTTTCATGCTCTCGCAACTTCTGCTTATTGTTAAATACTTTGTCACATTGTTGGCAATTGTATTCCCCCGTGCCATGTCTCTTAATGTGGCTGGTTAAAAGACGTTCGGTAACGAAGCAAGCTCCACAAAGATCACATATATGATTCCGAAAATGTGTGCTCATGTGTTCTTGCAGGAGCTTGAAGTTGGCGTATTCCGCAGAACAAACCGCGCATCGTAGTTCTGGTGTATCAAATTTAAAAGGGAGTATCATACTTTTGAGATCCGTGTACACCATTCTTTGGTGTTCAACTTTTAAATGCAATATATAATCATCCAATTTGGAAAAGTTTTTGTTACACGTCAGACATTTGAGATAAGTGATATCTAATTTGACGACGTGTTCAAAGAGTCTGGTTATGAGGATCTTAGCTGCTTTATCTCTGTTATGCTCTTCTTTAAAATGATTTTTCAGTTCTAAGGGTTCCTGATATTGTTCGGTGCAAAAAGAACACATGTATCCGAGGCTGTCCTTAAGTCTAATTGGATTTGCATTCGAGTAAATCAATATCTGCCTTAAGTTCTGTTGATTCTTCTTTCGGTCTGACATTAAAGATATCTTATCTTTCGAGTCAGTCACTTCTACTTTTTTTCTCTGTACAAACCGCACATCCTTTTGTGATGATAGTTTTCTTGTGATTGTTATCCTTTGTATACCTATAAAGAGAAATAGCTATTAGTGAATGATCATGGTATGATGATCACTGTCTTCAGGGGAGAACAGAATTTTAAAGAGTAGGTTTTTTATTATTGTAGATTATAAAAACGGTGCATCACAAAAACTTGGTTGCGTTGTTATCTGTTGTCGAAATAAATATCTTTATTTTATTTATGCACCTAATGTTACCTTACCGATGTTGCATTGGTTTCGTATCATATAATTTTCTAATAACGCATGTGCACGGAAGTTTGTGTTAAATTTCAGATATTATTAAAGTTTTTTCACTTTCACTATGACGATGTGTCTTTTATATAATGCTATATGCCTTGAATGATACATAATGTTCCCTTTGTTAGAAAGTCTGAAAGATTTTACAAAGTAATTTTATAAATAAACGGATATTTTAATATTTTACAAAAGTTACAAATGGACTTGAAAATTCCGTTCGACATTTTATTTGTAGCATGTACACATGAAAAATTAAATTAAAAACAACGATACCATTTTAAGGTTTAATATTATAGAAAACGGTAATACAAAAATATAAATACAATTTTATGGAGACGCCTGGTCTTGAAACAGATAGGGTAGATACTCGCACTTTGACAAAATTTTGAACTTTGTAAGATTGTGAAAACACGGACTATAGTGTTAAACATTGTAACTAAATGCAATTTAATTGCACCTGTTCAACTATGCCCAGAAGCAGCAGAGCAGACATCCCTTGCTTTTAAATGTCACCAATGGATAGAACGATTCCCGACAAAGACTTTAGTATAGAACTTGCTAAAATTTTATGTAAACTGCGTGGAATATAACGATAATTGGTGAGAAGTTCGGAAAAAATCAAGCCATCAACAACATACCATGGCCCTAGTAATACAAAAAAACAAATTCATTTCCACGAAAATGAAACCTTGATTAACCTATTCCATAAGTCAAAAAATAAATAACATTTTTCTTGGTATGCATTTGTATAAACACTAAATTTTGTCTCATTAAAGTATTTGATTTTAAAATGAAGAGTACAAAAGAGTATTTAGTACAGATTTTTTTTTATCAAAATCTGTTGCTTCAACAAAAATGGGAACTGTTAATAAGCTTTTCCAAAATTATTCTCCATGCTTCGACTTCATATGTCCGCGCCAGCTACATTTCTGCACAAACGCCATGTCACAACGCTCGCACTTGAACCGTCTATCGTCTGCATGAATCCGCATATGTTCCGTCAAAGTCCACTTCCTCCCGTACGACTTCAAGCAAACTTTACACTGAAATTCTCTCAGACCAGTGTGCTTCAACATGTGACCTTTCAACTCCGAAGACGAAAAGAATGCTTTATCGCATAAATTACACTTATGTGGTCTTTCTATCAGATGGTGCCGCTTCATATGTATCATCAACGCGTTCTGGTGGACAAAGGTTTTCTCGCAAGCCTGGCACTTGCGTGCAAACGTCGTCACCCCATGTACTTTCGCTATATGCATGTCCTTCTGCCTCGCATCTCTGAATTTCGCATTACAGAACCGACACTTGTTCATGAGCCTCAAGTGTACATGGACTTGGGACTCGTGAGCCTTCTTTTTCAAATTGGTTGTAAAGATTCGAGGACAATGCCCGCAGGGAAACACACCAGTGTTATGATTAGCCTTATGAAAATATAGTTTTTTACGATTGACAAAACCAGCATCACACTTATCGCACATGAAATTTTTATAATGTACGCTCATGTGCTCTAACAGAGTCTTAAATTTGTTAAAGACATTCTGGCAGATATAGCATCTCAGAGTATCACCATCGAATTTAAATGGAAGTATCTGATGTTTGATGTCCATGTAC
>DWJZ01004203.1:0-15703 GCA_018249125.1 Asbolis capucinus | reverse complement strand
ACACTAATTTCGTAAATGCCTATTCACTCTTCTCTTGAAGACTCCCAGATCGTACTTAGGTGGGAACACCGTCGCAGGCAAGTTCTTCCATTCCCTTGCGGTACGAATAATAAAAGACAAAGAAAACCGCGTCGTTCGGACAGGTGGGATATTCACGGCAAATGCTGAAAAGACGCTATCTTCTTTTTCGTACTTTTCCGTGTGTGGATACAGTGATTCAGATGTCATTTAACATTGTTTACCAAAACGCGTTGAGTGCATTAGAACGAATCTGTTAGTACGAAAGCCACGGCACGAATTTCGCACCTTTAAAATTTTGCTCATCTAGTGATTTTAGAATTTGAACCTCACATATAAGAAATTATTAATTGAGAATATGTATATTTTTTATATCTTTATTTATGTACCTAAATCTGACAAACACTGTCCTTGTTATATTTTCGTAAATTTTAAATAATTCTATTGCAAATGTATTTTGAACCCTAATGGTATTTTTTCTGTTTATGACTATAATATTATTGTCGATTATAAAAGTTTCATGTCGTAATAAATGTTAAAAAAATAATGTTGTCATGTTTATTTCACCCTTGTTCATTTAAATGTTGCTATTGAAGAAATGAAACAAATAATATTAGCAAGCACTTTATTAAATTGTTATTTTGTAAAATAATATTCTTTAGAGGTTCTGTGATATGCATTGGTCCACAAATAAATCACATACCTCTTGCACACGAAAATTGCTGCTCTGAATGTAATAGTAGACAAACTAAACTAGCAGACTGTATGAAAAACGTTCATACCTAATATTAATGCAAATATTATATTTTAAAATTACCACATAATAAAGAAGATAATTAGGAATAGAGAAGTTTAGTAGAATAATGTCAAACAAGTGTTGTGACCAAAATAACTAAAAAGCAATCCACCTTTCCTTCTGTGGGTAATTTAGTTAAAATTATTACGAAAAAAATGTAATATTAACTATCCCTTCAGGCTGCTCAATCCGGCTCTCATAATTTCGTCAACTAAAAGGAGGTTGCTGGCAATGACGGAACATGAATTAATTATCTGTTTCTTCACAACATAGTTGTCCAATATCCCCAGGTCAGTTGGTTTGAGGGCTTCTCCTGTGCTCAAGTCCAAACCAATGGGATCGGGGCTCAAGCGGGCTTCCTCTTGCAATTTAACAATAGTATCTTGCGCATCATATCCAGAATTAATAGCCAGAGTTTTGGGAACAATCAAGAGTGCTTCAGCATAGGCCTGAATACCCAACCTTGCCTTACCCTTGACAGTGTCCTTATATTTCAATAATTCCATGTTGGCTTTTATTTCAAATGCACCAGCGCCAGGCACGACACATTTATCTTCGATAGCATTATTGATAGCTCGGAGACCATCTCTCACGGCATCTTTGATTTGAGTTAATGTATGTTTGTTAGGACCTTTGATCAAAATTGTAACAGATAGAGGATTTTTACATTCTTCAACAAATGTGTATTTGTCTTCTCCAAGAATATGTTCATAAACAACTCCAGCATATCCAAGAGACTCAATTGTGAGGTCATCAACAGAGTTCATTGCCATGCCTCCGCAAGCCAAGGACAATCTTTCCATGTTACGCCTCTTCGCCCTCCGCAAGGCCAAAATACCTTCTTTAGCAAAAGCATCCAGAGACAGAGGGTCAATGCCTTTTTGGTTGATGACTACAAAGTTTTTGTCAGTTCCATTACATACCTTCTTCTTTAGGGCAATGATCTGAAAGAAACGCAAAGCTTTAGTTAGGCGAAAATGTAATATATATACAAATGTATATTATATTATCTATAAGACTATATCAAATTTCAGCCGAGAATCGCATACAATGATTACTTATATAAATTTAATAATTCAAAACTAGCTTCTATAGAGTTCCACGTTTATAATGTGTAACAGTAAGTCCCCATACTAAGTTTACTTATTCTGTCATGAGGCTGGTTTTCCTGGATTTGTACTTTTAGTGCCAGGGCTCTTATACTTTTAGAGTAAGAACACACTGTATAACAAATACCCTCACCTTTTTAACTCTCTGGTCAATGAACTCCCTTTCAGCAGCAACAAGCTTCTCTCTATCTTCAGCAGACTTGTAGAAGAAGCCTGAGTTAACTTCTGTCTTTTCATATTCAAGAGAAACATTGCAGGTAAGAATGTACGCATTCTCTACACGTTTTGGCATGTCTGGATGGCGGCCACCATGATCCATGACTAGACCTATAGGCAAAGTGAAATAATACAGATTACAATGATACTAAAGATTGTTTCTACAAAAGCCAGCAAGTCAGTAGACAAACCAGCTGATGATGCTAAGTCATCAGACTGTCATCGACAAGTTAACATTCAATGATATTATAACCATACATCATGCTGTGTTATATTTTACTACTCACGATATATGTTTTCTCATTGCCACTGCAGTTCAGCATCGGCACAAAAAAACATACGTCGTGAGTAACAGTAACACAGCATAATGTACATAGTCCATGAAAATTCGACTTTAAAATTATATATTACAATCATAGTTTTGGCATTTCTTCTCCTCTTTACTATGGTACTTTTCCAAAATAAATATTTTAATATTCATTATAAGATGAAACATGTTATGAAATTTTTTTTTTTTTTGTATTTGCATGTGATAGCATGTGGTAATCCACTTGTTTTGTTTTGATTTTATAGTATTTAAATACTTATTTGAATTTTTTTTTGAACATTCAACTCAACTCCTGTCAATGATGGCCATTGACTGACTAAATGATAAGTTTATCAAAAAGTAGTTTGACAGGAGAAATTTTATGGCACTCATGTCACACCTACATATAGTAATAATATCATTGATAACATAGTTTTTTATGAAAATAGCCATTGAACACATAAAAAAGCCATATTATGGTAGGGGATGATCACAATACACAAAACATAAAAAGATAGTGGTTGTTGCTATAGAATAAACCCTCCAGCCCCACCTGGAAGACAACTGTGACCGGCAACAAGTAGTAGGGCAGTCCACTTGGCTACTACTTATCAATTTAATCATCATCAATGCAACTCACAACTGCCACAGTCCAAGTGCAGATTGATAGATTATTAATCATATAATAATCATTAAAAGCAGCCTCATGACCACATCCAGTTTTACAAACCCAAGCCTGTTAATGTGAAATTAGAAATAATATAAGTTACCCCAAAAAAATACTTACCTTTAACAAGAGTAGTTTCTGTAGCGGTTTTATGCTGCATCTCCATTAGCTCGACCATATGAAGGTCGACTGGCTTATCAGGAGTGCGAATTGCAAGAACAGCATCCACACAAGCTTCGGTCAACACATCAGCTAAGCTGGTATGCACCTGTTATATTAAAATAATCTTTAAATATGAAGTAAAGTATTACAATTTTCTTTGGTGTATTCATAAGATATTTTTTTAAAGTTTTACATTCGAAATTGTGTCACCACTTGCCATCAGGTGAGACCGCAGTCAATTATGTAAAACAAAAATTGCCACAAATAACAGAGAACAAATTCTTGAAAGGTAAACACAAAATGTTTTTGCATCAATAGTAGTTATTATACCATGACCAGGAAAACTTCTAATTGGACAGATAGTGTTCAACGTCTTTAACATTTGGCAAAAGAATTGAACCCAAACCTCAAACCATGAATGAGAATTGTGGGAGAATCCATTTGATAGTTTTTTTAAATCTATATATATATATATATCAATGCCACTCTTTGTTGTAATTTTATAACTCAAGAACGGGCTCACCTATCTAAACCAAATATTTAGGCTTTGTTTGGACTATTTAGTAGATGGTTTATTGTAGTTTACACAAAATTGGTAGTCATCTCATTATCACATCATTCTTCATTTATCACATTGTATTTGTACATGGTGATTTTACTGTCAAATTGAACCTTTTTTTATTCCATGCAGACAAAGACACAGACGCAAGCTAGTATAGTACAAGTGAATACTTGACTACAATCCCACTTGATAGTTTCAGAGTTTCTTAAGCACAGCCAAGGTGTGGTAGGCTTTGTTTTGCAATATTTTTAAAAAGAAAACAGTACTAAATTACTCATACCTTAGTTTTTAATGAGGTTCGTGCAATATCAAGTAAGTTTTCCCTCTTAATTTCTATTGGAATTTTAAGAGTTTCAAGCACTTCCAATGCTTTGGTGCGAGCAACATCAAATCCCTCAGTGATTATTCTTGGATGAAGACCTGTAAATGCATTTGGGTCTATAAATATTGTTTGAGCAAGAACATTTTATAATTTTTCATATGGTGTGTATCTTTTTACAATGAACCATCATTAATATGTGCTAAAATAGAACAGAATGATATATTTATAAAAAGTACAAATACTATAAGTTAAAACCTGTAATAGTATAAATGATAGATTCGACAAAAAAAAATAACAGCTGGCTGCTCAAATTATTAACTACTTTTTCTAAAATTTACCTTCACTTATGTAAATGTCAGCTTGCTTCAATAACTCTCCAATTAGCAGTACTGTAGAAGTGGTGCCATCTCCTGTGGAGTCATCTTGTGCAGTGGACGCTCGGGCAATGAGAGATGCAGTAGGACTCTGGATCTGCATCTCATGGAGCAGCACATTACCATCCTTTGTGATCTTTATATCTCCAGCGCCAGACACCAACCTATATGAAGAAATTGCTTCATTTTAGATGTGTGTATAATACTCACGTATAAGTAAATATTACTAACCTTGGTTCCCTCTTCTTTTAAGGAAATCTCATAAGGCTCTGATCGAATAATCAGGTATAAGCACATTTTGCATAAATAATATTTTTTTTTGTTTAAACGTCTTATGAAGTATTGTTTCATGTAATGGAGACTGATATTTTGTGATGTCTTGTCTATCCAACTTATGATACTTACATATTAAACTGTTGAAATTACTTTTTGGTTTAACGTTTTCGCATGGTCGATGAGTGTAATGACACATGAATTTATAAATGATTTTGTTACTGGATTTATAGACTAATTTGTAATAGACTCTCTATAAGTATCTAATTTCCAATGAAAATAACTCAATGCATTAAATTTATACTACTACAAAATGAAACTTATTGAGAATACTTACATTTTCATTGTGCCTTTAGGTCCTAGGTTAGTTCTCATTACATCTTGAATACCTTTAGCAGCAGAGATATTAACAGCGAGAGCTTGCGCAGCTCTAGCAAACTCAGCTTTTGGATTCAATAAACTAATTGCAGCCATTTTACAAGATAAGGAACTATCTTTTACAAAATTTAACAGAAAAAGAAAATTCTCAATGTAAGTCACACACACGGTAAACGACGGTAGAATTCAAAGACAATATAGAACAATATGAAGAGACTATAGAGGAGATCCGTTTACAGCACAGATTAAGTAGAGCAGATTGAGAGTAATACGTACGGACTTTAAGGTATCCATTCATTGGCCAGCTTTGAGGATTAGGCTAGGGTTCCTTTTTATAGGTGTTTGTATTAGACATGTCACACACAACACAAGGATTTCACATATCCCATGAGTAGTGCACACACACTTTTATTTAATATGGTATCGTCGGACCATGTGGGAGTAGGGGGTATAATAAAAAAGCCAAAATCAAAACTATTGGTTTTATTCATCTTTATTTTTTACAGATGTGACAATAGAATGGCATTAGCTTATTCTAAATTTAATGGGATCTGATATACAGTACAGAGGGTTTTTATTACGTCATATTAACACAGTCATAATTATGTATTGCACCTATGAAAATAACTATTAGTACCACGTCCACTCACAAAATGAATGATCGCTTGTTCGTAAATTTATTCCATTGTGGAGTGATTTTTGAAGCTCCAATTATATGCGCGTTTGCCGTTTGTTTGTTCATTATTCTGAGGTTGCAGAATACTGCAAGGCGGATTAATATAAATAATGTACGTATTTTTTAACAATCCCATTCCATATAATCTTCTGCCTTTCATTAAGTGAGCTCGATGTTCCTATGATGAAGTAATAATTTGACATAGACTTTGATTCCTGATGGGACATTGAATAGTTTACTTGAAGTCAATGCAAGCAACATTCGGAACCTAAACGTCATGTCATACTACAAAGGCACGTCAGATTTGATCGTAGTGTGTCTGTATGGAAGTATCTGTAACTGAGACAACGACTGGTGAATAAAAATAATCTTTCTATTTTGGTTCGTACGAACTTCTAACATGTACGAGACCGTACCAGAAGTTTCCTCATGGGTATATAAGTTTCGCCGGCACGTACGCTAATTTAATTAGTAAAAGCAACATGGGTGTTCAAAACGAAGAAGCTGAAGAATATAAAAATAAGGGAAATGAGTGTTTTAATTCCGAAAAATATGAAGAAGCAGTATCCTTTTATTCCAAAGCGATCAAAATTGCGGAAAAGGATTCCCGCGATCTGGCTACGTACTTGAAAAACCGGGCGGCCTCATATTTGAAGCTAAATGAGTATGAAAAGGTTATAAAGGATTGTGATGAATCACTCAAGATTATACCCGAGGACCCAAAAGCATTATTCCGGCGTTCCCAGGCATTAGAGTGTCTTGGCAGATTTGAAGAATCCTATAGAGATGCTAAAACAATATTTACTGTTGATCCAACAAATAAAGCTGTTCAACCCATTTTAGCACGGCTTCATGCCATAGTGCAGGAAAAGGCGCGCCAAAATGCTCAGACAAGCAACAAGGTAGAACAGATGATTAAAGTAGCTTTTGAAATCAGTGAAGATAATGAGAAACGTGAGAAAGCGATGGCTAATCTTTTGGTGCTTGCTAAAGAAAATACTGGTGCTGATATTATGGTTAAAAGCGGTGTAGTGCACAAAATTCAACAATTGGTTAAATCAGAGAAAAATATGGACATATATGTAAACTCTATAAGAGTTATTGGTCAACTATGTAAGCGAAGTATTGGGAGAACCAAAGAAATACTTGAAATTATGGGTATTCCATGGTTTTTAGAGATAATTGATAGTGATTATGAGGACCGAGTTAATGCTGCCCAGTATTGTTTACAGATAATTTTAAACACATTTTCAGGCATGGATACTAAAAAAGACTCCAAACCAGATGCCAAATTATGTGAACAATATAACACTGAAATAGATACCCTTCTAACTTGTTTAACTTACTCTATAACAAACCGTGTTATTACTGGTCTTGCGAGAGATGCCATCATGGAGTTGATATTAAGAAATTGTCATTATTCTGCTATAAACTGGGCTGAAAGATTTGTGGAAATCAGAGGAGTAAACAGGCTGCTGGAAGTTTGTAGTGAATTAGAGGAATATAAATATGAATCTGCAATGAATATAACTGTATCATCCAGAACAATAGCTGCTGCCTGTCTTGCTAGAATCTATGAAAACATGTACTATGATCAGGCAAGAGAACGTTTCAATAATCAAGTAGATGACTTTGTTAAAGACAAGCTATTGTTTCCAGACCTTGAATCAAAAGTAAGAGTTACTGTTGCAATTACTTCTCTATTAAGAGGGCCTTTGGATGTTGGAAACTATGTAATTTCAAAGGATGGTATTTTAGAGATGATTTTGGTAATGGCTCAAACAGAAGATCCACTCCAACAGAAGGTAGCATGTGAATGTTTAATTGCAGCTGCATCAAAGAAGGACAAAGCAAAAACAATTATAAACAAGGGTGCTGATATTTTGAAGAAATTATATACATGTAAAGACGATGCAGTGAGAGTAAGAGCTTTAGTTGGTCTGTGCAAGATTGGCAGCTTTGGAGGTGATGATGCTTCCATTCGACCATTTGCAGATGGCTCTACAAAAAAATTAGCAGAAGCTTGTAGAAGATTTCTGGTCAATCCAGCAAAAGAGAAAGATATGAGGAAATGGGCTGCTGAAGGTCTATCATACCTAACCTTAGATGCAGATGTGAAAGAGAAATTAGTTGATGATAAAGCTGCAATTCAAGCTCTCATAGAATTAGCTAAGACAGGAGACCAATCCTGTCTTTATGGAGTAGTGACTACACTAGTGAATTTGTGCAATGCATATGAGAAACAAGAAGTAATGCCAGAGATGTTGGAGCTTGCAAAATTTGCTAAACATCATATTCCAGAACAACATGAATTAGATGATCCTGACTTTGTTAATAAGCGATTGACAATTCTTTGCAAAGCTGGAGTTACAACTGGTCTTGTTGCATTATCTAAAACTGAAAGCCATAATTCAAGAGAGTTGATTGCCAGAGTTTTTAATGCAATTTGCAGTTTACAAGAGCTTAGAGGAATTGTAGTTCAGCAAGGAGGTGCCAAAGTGTTGATACCAATGGCACTAGAAGGCACCAATAATGGCAAAAAACAAGCTGCTCAAGCCCTTGCTAGAATTGGAATAACCATAAATCCTGAAGTAGCTTTCCCTGGACAAAGGAATCTAGAAGTTGTCAGGCCTCTTATTGCACTTTTACATCCTGATTGCAGTGCTTTAGAAAATTTTGAAGCACTTATGGCACTTTGTAATTTAGCAGGCATGAATGAAACCACAAGAAATAGAATATTGAAAGAAGGAGGTCTTTCAAAAATAGAACATTATTTGTATGAAGATCATTTGATGCTTCAAAGAGCTGCAACCCAATGTGTTTGCAATTTGCTTCAATCAGAAGAAGTAATTAAGACTTATGAAGGAAATAATGATAAAACTAAATATTTATATTTGCTGTGCCAAGAAGAAGATGTTGATACAGTAAAGGCTGCTGCAGGAGCACTGTGCATACTTACATCAGCAAGTAAAGTTTGTTGTAGAAAGTTACTTGATTTAGAACCTTGGGTGGAGACATTAAGATGTGTTTTGGCTAATCCTGACTATGAAATTCAATACAGAGGTACTTACATGCTTTACAATATAATATCAGGGGACCAAGATATTGCTGCTAAAATCTTTGAAACTGATGTAATGGAAATATTAATGGCTCTAACAAAATTAACTGATCCATTACAAGATAAAACAAAAAAATATGCACATAAATGCTTGGATGCTGCTGAGAAATTGGGAGTTATAAGAAAACCTGAAGATGGTGCTGACAGAGAGCCTGTTAATGAAATTGACGACAATTCTGAAGATGAGGCTGAGTAGTTATTAAAAAATGTGCCTATAAGTAATTGCGAAACTTTAATTCTTAACCATATTCTTTGAAACGCTAAAATCATGTATGTGATGTTTGAATAAATTTTATAATATACAATTTTGTGTTTTTATTTAATAAGGAGATTTCTTTTATATTAGACAAAAATATTAGTGTTTTATGGTATTATAGTTATTTATATTATAAATTGATTAGCATTTAGTTTGTACACAAGTGACATGTATATAGAAAGTCTATTCTTACAATGTCCATTATTTATTTTTACAAAGAAATATGTATTTTAAATAAAGTAGAGAGTTCATGGATATGATAGGAGAATGATAGAAAAAAATATTGAGCCAACCTCTGACAAAGTTAAATGACTAGATTTTTTTTTTAATATTTACAAAAATAAAATTAAGGAAAAAAATTGAGGAATACCCAAATACTTTTTATATAATATAACTAATAGGGTCAACCCCAGTCAGCCCACTAACTGAGTATAGGCCTCTCCACGCGATTGAGAAGGCCTAGATTATAATCCACCACGTTACCCCAATGTTGCCGAAATACTAATATTATTTATTTGAATGTTTCATAGGTATTGTACTATTTATCACTTTTTTTCAATATTATTTACATTTTTGTATAGAGTTCACTCAATTTTATGTCGAAGTATTAGTAGCAATTTTTATTGGGTACATTATCTGCTCTGTGCTTTACATAGCTTTACTCTTGGGTTTGTTTGTTCTAGATTTCGTTTTTTCTATACGACAGGAGCAAGAGGAGGAAACGGATATTATGAAATTAATATTACCAGATATGAAAAAGTTGGATTTTTTTTAATACTTTATAAAAAATAATTAGTTTTTAAAATATACTTAACAACAATTATAACTCAGATTTTATCATTTTTATTACACATTAGATACCAATGAAGT
The DNA here is from genome assembly GCA_018249125.1 of Asbolis capucinus. Lineage (NCBI taxonomy): Eukaryota > Metazoa > Arthropoda > Insecta > Lepidoptera > Hesperiidae > Asbolis > Asbolis capucinus. The sequence continues at coordinate 5,599 of DWJZ01004203.1, read as the reverse complement.
AAATTGTTGTTTTCTAACAATAAACATATCTAATTTTAATTTATCAATTATTTTGTCCGTTCGACTTACGTCGTTTTTATGCATAGTAATACCGTAGGGTTGCCGCACCAAACCGTAACCCTACGCGTCCTTTCTAGCTTGCCGCGCTTGGTTTCATGTTCTCTTTGATTATTTCTACCATGCATACAGTGATTAAATTCTACCATAATTGTGAGTGAAACTATAAACATAGTTTTCTTTCCATAATATCGTTACTGCCTACGGTTAATGTAATGAAAAATAATGGACTGATTTTTTTACTCCGTTTTTATTTTTATCACCATGTAATTATATAAATATTTCTCCTAAAGTTGATTTGGTAGAAAAAAAATTAAGCGTCTATCCTATTTTCAGAACTGACATATTGAGAAGAGAACCTTTTAAAATGACAGCTTGATTTGGTTTGGTTTCCGCTACTGTGCTATTGTGCTATTTTTTAGTTTTTGATACGTTAATTTCCTGAAAATGTCAATTTCTACTGCTACAGGTACATGAACAAATTAAACACTTAATGATTTAACGTTATCTTTGTATATTAATACGTATTTTATATCAAACATGATGGAAGAGTGTTTTCGGAGCAATGCCATGGAATCCCATATGGCGGTCCATACTCCACATGATTTGGTGACGCTATTTAGTACAATATAGTACATTGGCACTTTATTATACATTGGAAAATGTATAAAAAGCGTCTATTTGAACTTGAACTTGAGGTTAGATCTGCTGTTCGTCCATCGTTAGGTTACGATAATACTTTAACTTTGACGATCTTCCTGACGTTTCTGTTGACGACGCACTTCAAACTACTCCTTCATCTTGATAGCCCTAGGTCTTATAAGCGTTCAGCTCTACCTCAATTATCATTATAGTGTAGAATTGTTTTAAGATAAACATTTCATTTATGATCTCTTCATATTATTGTTTTGTATGTAAATTCCAGATATTAGCTAATAATACTTATTATATTTTTTCCCAGATGATAGAACTGAAGGAGATGATGATACATCGCAAGAAAGCCACCCCAAAGATGACAGCAGTGACTCAGAAAATGAAGAGATGCCTCAAAATCAGAATGGAGTGTCTTTAGTGCCAGAAGTTCATGAAATTACTAGTGATGATGAAGATTGTGTTGTGACTAATGATGATGAATCGTCAAATTCAAGTACTGATTCTAATGATAGCTCAGAATCATCTCAGCAAAGCAATAAAGATGATGAAAAACAAAAAGATGAAGAACCATTAGAAAATGGTGAAGCAGAGTCAGATGTAGAAGAGGTTACTGTAGAGGATCCGCTGAATCAATCATCAATTAAGGCAAAGCCCATTGTTATTAACGACACTAAAGGCCTAGCTGAACTGGCCTCAAAACAAGCCAAATCAAATGATGACCAGAATAAAGAACCCACAGTGGTAATTATTGATACTAATTCAATTCTATCTGGGAAAGGACCTACCCCAGTCCAGAATAAGACCAATACAACTAGTGCGATAGAAGCACGTAACCTCTGTCAAAGCATAGCAGCTCGTGGCACAACTATCACTCCAGTTAAAGCTACATCAGCCACTCGTAATGCGGGTAACAATGTCACTCCTCCAGCCCCAGTGCCTAATATATTGCCTTCTCTCACTGATGATATGTTTGTTGTTGAAGCACCCTCATTTATTGTTCCATATGTTTATGAAAAGCCATCTCTTAAACCTTTTAGAGAGTTTGTTGACAAACTAGGCAAGGAACTCGAAGAGCTTAAGTTAAAAGAAGACCAAGAACGTTTGGCGAAAGAGACAGCGGACAAAGAAAAGAAAGAGAAAGAGCACAGAGAAAAAATTGAAAGAGGGGAAGCAATGGATGAAGATGAACATGAAGAAGAGAAGGGTGCAGATGAAGAGAAGGAGCGAAAAGCGGAAAAAAAGCAAAAGCGCAGAAAGCGAAATGAAGAGGATGATGATTCATGGGATGGGGAATCTTCAAGTGAATCAGAAGATGATGGGAATAGTGATGATGACACTATTATTATTAAAAAAACGGATGATTCCATTGATACTATTAAAGATCCTATTTCACAGATTACTAAAAGTGTTGTTGGAAAGACAGATAGCTACTTTGACTGTACTCTAGGCCAGTTTTTTATTAATATTGGGCTCAATTTGGTCCAAGAATATGTCCAAAGTGATTTATTAAAACAACAAAACCGAAAATTATACAAAGAAAAGAAATCAGGACGTAGTACTAAAGCTACTGAAAATGCTATAGTGTCTCTTACTCAGAATCTAGAATTCAGTAAGAGGACCAATGCCCCTTATGCTCTTCAGCAAAAGAGATGTGAATTTTGTAGTTTTAAAACAGAATCTTTGTTGGTAATGGCTCATCATTTAGAAGCACCTCACATGAAAAATAATATTTACAAATGTAATACTTGTCCCTTTGAAATACGTAGCCCTCATGACATTTTGTTCCACATGGAAGCTGAACATAATATAAGAGGAAGGCTAGAAAGAGCACCAGCATATCAACAGTGCCCAAGCTGCCACTTTGAAGACAACAGCAAAACAAAGCTTGCACGCCATTTGATAGCTTGTGCTAAAAAGTTCAAACCAGATTTTAATCTTGGTCCTCCGCTAGAATGGGAACCTCCAGCAAAAATACCAAAGTTAACTAGAGCACGAAATAATGCAGGAGGGCCATATCAAACAAATTTCAGCCGCTCACAAGTGGGTATGAGTAACTTGGGACGGCCCCCTCTTAATATGACTAATTCTATAATGGCTAGTGCACCTGTTCTTGGCAGACCACGTGGACGCCCACCAATGTCAACTCCTGTAAGGCCTCCTGTATCAGGAGTGCCCATTATACGCAGTGGAGTCATGATTATGCACAATAATCCTCCAGCTGGGGCAACAATTTCTAATTATTCTATTATACAAAACAGCCAAGGAAGCAATCATGCATCAGCTACTCCCAAAATATCAATTACACCACTACCTCGTGCACCACAGCCTTCATCATCACAGGCTTCACAAAATTCTAAGGCATCGTTTGTAATCTGTGAAATTTGTGATGGGTACATTAAAGATTTAGAGCAGTTGAGAAACCACATGCAGTGGATACACAAAGTTAAGATTCATCCCAAAATGATATACAACCGGCCTCCACTCAACTGCCAAAAGTGTCAGTTCAGGTTCTTTACTGATCAGGGCCTTGAAAGACACTTATTGGGTTCACATGGACTAGTAACTAGCTCAATGCAAGAGGCTGCTAATAAGGGGAAAGATGCAGGCAGGTGCCCAGTTTGTGGCAGGGTTTATCAATGGAAGTTGCTTAACCATGTGTCAAGAGATCATAACATGACTTTAAAACCTGCACATCTGTCATACAAGTGTACTGTATGTACCGCTACATTTGGAATGTACAAACAATTTGAAAACCATGTTTATTCTGCGCACAGTGTTGTTGCTAAGCGTGTTATGGATAAAAGTAAGACAAACACTGCCAAGCCCAATGATTCAGACCCATTGCTCAAGCCATTAAAAATCAGTGATGAGATAACCATTATACCCCAACCAACAAAATCGACAGTGACTATCACTGCAAAAGGTAAATAACGTCAATGACAGGGGAGTGTGAGAGCTGTTGCAGCAGCCAATACCATAACATACCCAGCCCACTTTACACTTCCGCAGTTTCAAGCAGTATTGTGTAAATAAACCTAAGCTACATAATATCATTATTATTTAAAAATATTAATTTTGGGAAGCAGAGATATAGTGACAGTTTAGGTAGATATAATGCTAAGTGTGAATGTTATTTTTATTGACAAATATACAAACCAATTACACAACATAGAATAAGTTGTAAATTTTTCAGTGTATAAATTTGCCACATAGATATTCAAAAACCTGTAATTTGTGATTTATGTCATGTTAATATCACTATTCTACTCTGTATTTGTGAATTGTGTGCTGTCCTGATATTTTTTGTAAGTCACAAAAGATTATTGATTAATGATTGTTATTAATATTTAATTAAAGATCTGTATTCTCACTATACAATAGATAGTTGAAGTACATGAATACACCTACACTTAGGCGTTAGTCATGTTGTTCATGAAAAATAATTTATTGTCTTTTTAGTAATTCACAATGTTTTTGGGACTGTATTCGATTTTACGTCTGCCTACTTAGTTAATACTGATATTGTATTTGAAATCATCAATAGGTATGTAAAAAGGACCTAGGTAGACATTGTAAATGTATAAATTGATTACAATCACCTAAGGTATTATGTAAGTTAAATATTTTAGAATAAGTTAGATCTAGTTTTTGAAATTATGAACACATTACGTACGCACCACCCGCCAAATACATACGTGTTTTTGGATACAAAGAATAAGTAACACATCAGTTTTATTATATACTGATCTCAGGACGGCTGATGTGTTAATTTGGTAAAAGTTTACTAAATTGTCAAAGTACTTATAGAACTGAGGATGACGTATTTTTTTATTTAATAAAAATACCATTGTATTCTAATGTTAAATTGCATTAAAACTGATGAGGAGTGCTGACAAGGCACAGAAATCATATTAATTAGGTATCTTGATTAGATGAATTGCCTTCTTTTGTCTTATGAATGCTTTACTAGGAAATTGACGCTCGATTTCCTACAGGTGATTGTCAATGTCCCATTTATTTTCCTGAAATAAAATAATATTATAAAATACTTCTTATTTTATTTTTATTTTATACTTATACAAGAGAAGGATACCTCCTTCTCCTACCGGTAAATAAAATGTACATTAAGTAAAACATGTAAATCATCCTGAATTAACTAATGCAGTTATGTGCCTATTATTTATATTGTATGATAGATCCCTTGAAATTGGGACCATTGAGCTCATATTTTCCCCAAAATCCTCAAAAATAATGAACCTTCTAAAAGTATTTCCCAATATCTCTTTAACTGTAAGATGCTATTGTTGTATTTTTATATAGTATACCAATAAGAATATATAGATAGTATATCGGTCGATGGCAGCCATTTTGTTTTTGTGCCGCGTCGTGTCGAGTCTTCAGCCAGCCTCACTCGTCACCAACGTCTATTGCTATTCCTTTCTTCGGTCACGTGAACATGGAATGGAAAGAATTTGCTCAACTCAGACTACCACTTCCGATACTATGTTATACTACAAAATGGTATTGATGGAAGTTCATAGCAGGTAGGTATTGTACATTTTTAATTCAATTCCAAATTTTACAGTGTAAATTCAAATAACAACTGGGCGGTTTTAGGACGACTCTCACTAGTAAATCAAAACTTCCCCCGCGTCGGCAGAATAGGATAGGATAGTAAGGTAATAGAAAGCGTAGTGGTAGGGCATCACACATGAATTATTATAGTAATAAGTATTATTATTACTACTTTTATAGTTATTTATATGTGAATTCCAACGGCCCAACTATGTCTATTCAGCGTTTGAATCAACCGCCAACTTGCAGTAATTTCCGGAAAGGTGATTGAATGCAAGTTGTTTTTGCACCAGTGCGTTTAAATGGCTGATTC
>DWJZ01004202.1:0-15704 GCA_018249125.1 Asbolis capucinus | reverse complement strand
AAAATTTAAACTATTTTTTTTAATATAATGTTTATAAGTGGCCAGTTCTAAAAACTTTCAGTTTGGCCCTCGTACTTATAAGTATATATTTAAGAACAATATATGTATGTTTGTCAGTTGTCTGATCACCATAGTACAAGCTAACGCTTAGTTTGGTATCAGATGGCAGTGTGGGAGTTGTCCTGTGATTTATTGATTTTAATTCAAAGTTTTATCAAACTACAAAGGTGGTTGCGTCAACCAGTTATTTGCCCACAACTGAGCACTTGTCCCATAAAGTAAGTCATCTAGGACATGACTGTATTGTGTGGATAAAAGTGTATAAGCATTTTAGTAGAAGAAAATACATTGATTTAATCTTTTTAGTATTCTGAAGAGAATTTGATTAAATTTTGAATACGAAATATGTACAGTACGCCTCTAATATTTGACACAAAGCACATTGAGCTCGGAATTGTTCACGTAGACACGTTTTAAATCTTCTAATTAACTCGAACGAAGATTTATTAATTCGTTAACTTGATACATACGTATGTATATTAATTGTACTGAATATTCTATGTAAATTCCTTATGTGTTAATTAATAATTGAACGAATGATGGAATTATACTGTACTAGGGCCCGCTAGCGGCGTCTCCGGCGTTGTTTGTTGATAAAATGTTTTCTGTCTGTTTTTCTAGACTATAGTCTATCCCTGTGCCAGATTTCATTCAAATCCATTTAGTAGTTTTTGCGTGAAGGAGTAACAAACATTCATTCTCCCTCACAAACATTCGCATTTATACGAGGTACTAATGGGATACTAGAAAAAACACTCACATGATTAAAACAACGACATTTCTGAATATAATATGCAGTCTTATCGCTTTAGTAGCGGTTTCTTCCAGATAACCTTAGGACTTTGCCGAAGAAAGAGTGTAGGTAGAAGTGCAAACATTCTTGTAGGTAAAATATTGGAAAACAATTAACATTATTGACATATTCTCACAAAGTTTGTGAACAAAGTTGTTCAAACGGCTATGCCGATTTTTAAGAAATTATTTAGGAATATACGAGTTTTGGAGTTATTCGTGTTTTTTCATATTTCTCTAAGTCTGTTATTTACTTTTTATTGGCTGTACCGATTTTAAAATATATGTTTTTGTTCATAAGCTAGTACTTGTCACATAGTTGCATTTACTGAGTGATATCTGACGAGTAGTTTTTGAGTTATCTCTAATTAATCCCTAATAATAGATACGTATAGGCTACGTACGTTGATAATGATTTAATTTTGTTCCATTTCTTATTTATTTATTTACTAGCGGCCCACCCCGGCTTCGCACATATTTTAAATATATAGCCTATGTCACTCAGTGAAAAAAAAAGATTAAAATCCGACGCGATATTTGTAGGCACTGCGCGCCGCCGCGCCGATCGGTCGGTCACCCCGCAACCGCTATGCCCCTGCATTATCTCAATTATCAAATCTGTAATATCTTAGAAAATATTCATTTAAATTACATGCTGTAAACGGCCATATTGATCTATATTAAATCAACAATGTATTTAAGGTACTTAATTGGGTAAGGAATGCTATTGTGGGTTATCCATTAAAGATAGACATATATTATCGCGGAGTTTTGTTTTCTAGACCTTTTCAAGGTGTCCAAATACTTTGTATATAATTTTGATAAATCTCGTAGGGTTAAGCCTGCGTTTGCAATGTAAGCGGAAAAAATGTAATTATTTACGACATCACATTAGAAACCTCAAAAATACAGTATTTGTCTACTCGATATTGAATGTAATTTTACATATAAATCTTCCTCTTCAATCACTCTATCTATTAAAAAAACGCATCAAAATTCGTTGTTCGTTCGTTTAAAGATTTAAGAACATATAGGAACAGACAGAGGAAGCGACTTTGTTTTATACTATGTAGTGACAAACAATTTATTATTACTTACATTATTTACTGTCAGTCATTTAAAGTTGTTTTATTAATGTGTAATTTAGATATGTTTTTGGATATTAACATTATGTTACATATTAATTAGGTTAATTAAATCATAAATTAATAAAATCAATTATTATTTACATGCCGATATTGCGGCAAATGCGAGATTTTAAATTATCCATGATATGTTTTCCACTGTTACCGAAGTTAAGCAAGTACATTATTTCAATAAATTAATTTAATGATAAAAAAGACTAAATTTAATTATGAAAAACACTTTGGACACTGAAGAGTACGTACAGGATTGCATGATTTAATTCTCCCATCCCCATTCTAACGTCGAACGAGCCGACGCACGGCGTGTATCTATCCCTTCATCGGAAACATCCCGCCAGTACGACGTGCTTTGCCTCGTTTTGTATTACCCTACCGCAAAGGACTAGAATAAGTTGCCTGCGTCGGTGTTTTCGTTCGATTACTATGTAAATTACTTCAAGTCAAGAGTGAATAGGCTTCTACTGAGTTAGTGCGCTTTACCATCGAAGACTTCATCGCCATTTACCATCAGGTGGACTATTCCACCTCCTATTTACCTTACCTACTTACTACCTATTTACTACACCTACTATTTAACTTATTTATGGTAAAAAAAAGATAATATCATATAGAGTCGTAATGATAGACTTTACTGTATAAAAGTTCTGTTATAATATAACCCATAAGCTTCTTATATTCACCTGTCCACTATAAAATGTTCTCATAAGACGGGCGAAGTAACGTTACGTTGAAATCCATGTACAAAAGCTTCTCCATATTACGTCATAACTTCTGACGTTAGTGCCAACATTTTGAGTAGACTTGATCTTAATTTAGTAGTTTTAATATTAAACAAGTTTTAGAACTAGGCAACATACTCTCCTAAGCGCACCTGGACTTCAGCCACTTGAAATTTGTCTCTGGAATTTGCCATGATGAAATTTTAATTACAATTTTGAAGTTATGCACATGACAAGTCATTTTATAATATTAATAGCAACAAATAGTTCAACAATATATATATATAGTAACAAATATTTTTATTGCCAGTGGACCAAAAATTCCATACAAACTTTCATCTCGTATTTCAAGTGAACCCCGGTATAATTAGAAATGAAAATTATCCTACAAACTCAGTATTTCTCGAGATTTAAAAATTAACAAAAAAATAAACACTACATATATTAAGAGGTATTTCAGTACATACTTTCATCCCCCTTTTCTATCCTTTATAAGATGAAATTAAGTTAAAGGTATTAATTATCAAGGATATGTAAATTTTAAATTCTATGTAAATATATACATGAATCACCCAGGAGCTTGTATCGAAAATTTCAAAATATTCTAATTATTTTGCTTTTGTTTCTAATCATTACAAAATATCAAAAAAACCTGAGAAACATCTATTTCATTAGTATAAATAAGGGATATTTTTTGCAAATTTCAAGCGAATTGGTTGATATTTAAGAAAATTCCCATCCTAACTTTCTTCCCCTATTCCAAGGAGATTTGGGAATTATTAGAAATAAAAAGTATCCTAAATGTTAATCGGAGATATAAGTAATAACTTTACAAAGTTTCGTCGAAATCTATCCGCGGGTTTTCACGAGATGCGCTTTCAGACAGACAGACAATAATTACAAAAAAAAATATCTTGCTCTATATCGATATGAGAGTCCCTCATAAAAATTAGAAAAATATATTCAATGAATAGAAAAAATACACTTTGAGTTTTATTGTAGTATAGATTACTACGATATCCTACTATACTACGAATATTATGAATTTGAATGTTTGTGAAGATGTTTGGTTGTTTGTTTCACGCGCTAACCATTGAACGGAGTAGAAGGAGATGAGAGATGAAACTTGGCACACAGGTAGACCACATCCAGGAAATTTTAGGAAGGACAACACAGGTAGGTTGCTTTTATTAACACATGACGCAGGTGAAGCAACGGGCAGAGACTAGTCCATAAGAGGTACAATATTAATGTAAAACATAGTCCAGGTAAAACTAAAAGTTGAGCAAGGGTCTCTTCTCTGAATGAGAAAGTCAAGGTTATAGTCCACCACGCCGGCCAAGTGCGATTGGCAGCCTTCACGCACCTTCAAGTGCTGAATGACTATTGGTCATGTAAATTTATTCACAATTGTGCTTGGTTATATATACTGTAAGCAATTTGTTGACAAATAAATAAATAAATGCAGGTTTCCTCGCGATGTTTTCCTTCACCGTTTTAGCGAGTGACATTTATATGCTTAAAACGCAAATAACTCTGAAAAGTCCGAAGTACACGCCCTGGGTCTTGAACCCGAACCCCTCAAGTAGGAGGCCGAATTCTTAACCACTTAGCTATCACCACTATTTATAAGTAACAGTTAAAAATTTCAACATGTTTAAGGCAACAGAGATCAATAATGAAACCAAAATATTCATCTAACTAATGGGCTCGTTCCCCTCTCACAATATGGGAGGTCATAATTAAATTAAAAAAAAATGTACATCACACTGGCAGAGTGCAGGTAGGTAACTTCACATATCTTTGACAACTTTTATGGAGTTTCAGAATTGCAGGTCCTAATGACGTTTTTCTTGACGTAGCAAGTGGAGAATCCAGAAGTTAAACGTATAATATAAACAAAACAAAAACAAAACGGAAATCTCACTGATTGTGTACATTTCTACAAATTCATTATGGTGCCCTAATTTATCACCGTTGAGTTGTCGGCTAATCCGGGGCCATCGCCGGCTTAGCCCGATACTCGATAAATTCCCTTCAATCTTACCTTCAGAGTGCTGTACTTTCAAATACTCCGCAAAGAATAAATTTCCACTTGGAATATTAGAGAACTTTTACAATAGACGCGTCCCTGTTACAAACTTCAGTTTCAAATGCCGTTATTCAAAATTGTGCCTTTGATAAGAAATTGAATAGATATCTGAATCACGAATGTTGGTAAGTTTAATGGTGGCAATTTGCATTTACGCGGCCTGAAATTGAATAGACCTTGGTTCCAGATACCAGTAACTTGCTTATTACTTTTGCTTTGTGGCTCAAGAAGGTTAAGAGTAAAATATTGATAGGCCTATTTCTATTATACGTTTGATTTTTTAAGTTTTCATGGAGATTCTGGAGCAAATGCTTTTCCGTTTCGATCGTCCGTAGTCTTTCGATTGCAGAAAATTTTGTGCGATATGTCGCAAAAATGATAGTTTCTTGGATGAATGCATCTGGGTTGACTTAACGGTAACTAATTTATATCGTGAGAACCTGTAACATAGCATAACTTAAAAATTTGTGTTACTCCAGATTTAAATCTATACCTGTGCCAAATTTCATTCAGATCCGTTCAGTATTTTTTGCGAGAAAGAGGTAGAAACATCCATCTTTAACGTTCGTATTTATAATATTAGTTGAAAGAGTTGGCGCCGTGTCGTTCAGTGGGTATGGTATACATATTTACATATATTGCCCTAAAAGATCGTGATAACGCTCCCTCTGCAACCTTACTTATATAACGTTTTGAGTTTTTTGATGTTCTTATTTCTGTCATCTGGAGACCTGTTTTATATTTCCAATCCCTTCCATCATCTGTCAACTAGAGGGTTGCCCTTTTTAGCCTTTTATCATATTTCATACGGCCCGTCCATCTTTTTAAGACTACTGAACACTATCAACGTTCTCTTCAGGACATCTCACTACGAGTTGATATTTTTTTATAATAGCACTCAAGATTGTATCTTTACATCTGGCCAAGTTTTAAGGTACTTTCCTTAGCTTATTAAGTATTCGATCAGAAGCTCATTCAGTCACATATATCGTGACACTTATTGAAAAATGACACATAATTGATTAACATAATAATTTATTTAATTGTAAACTTTAACACTAAACTAACCTACGATACCAATTAACAAATACATATGTATATAGCTAAATAAAAACGAGTTTAAAAAAATATATAATAAAAATTAAATTTATATTGCGCAGATAATAAAGTAGTGTGTAAAAAAGTAACTATGTAGTTAAATTTGCTCTATGATAATATTTATTTTTATAATTTGTTCGCCGTAGTATGAAAAATGTGAGACACTAGAATTGTTTTTTCTACAAATAAATATATTTCATTTCGTGTACCCATATGCGACAAAAAAATCACGCGATTTATAAAAATGGAATTTGCCTAATAGTCCTAAATTATAAATTTCTATTGACATTATTATCTCACGATTTTCTTATAATATTGGGTATATAAAAAAAAATCGATATCGGTATGGAACTAATATTAAATTGAGAGTTTTATCTTTCTTATCTTCATTTTAATGATTTTTTGGTGTATGTATACATTGTGTTATGGTTTGACAAAACAAACGATAGAATCTCCCAAGGGAAGTGGCATCCAGCTTGTTAGAACAAAATCGTCCCACGTTAGTGATCCGTGAAAACGTACAACGATAACCTTTCAATGGCACAAAAGGCTCGTTCAGCCGCGAATGGACCAAATTGATTTTTGCTCATATTGGACCGAAGAGTTCAGGATGCTGTTAAAAAGAATGACAGAATGAAACAAAGTGGCTGGGCGGCGAAATACTTCACGACAGGTGGACAACGTTCGTAGTTCTGTCAGAGTGTTAATTAAATTAAGCTTGTTTTTTGTTTTTTTATTTAAACAATGACAATTTGACCTCCGACATTGGTGGCCGGAGACTGTAGTTACAAAACATATGTATTTACTTTAATTTACTTATTTATAATTAACATTTTAATTTTCTTAATTATACCTTATTTTCTTATTCCTGTTTCTGTTATGTATACTTTAGCACTAATTAACATGAATACTAATGAATATACTTACTTTTTAAAATTAATCTTATAGCTATTTTCTTATACAATTATATTTTGACAGCATATCTTATATAATTCTATTTCTTTTGTTGATCTTTTTACATATATTTTTACTATAACTTACAAATATCGTTGTTAAAGCTTGAAGCGTTCATAATTCAGCGCTCATACCTGGACGTAAGCATTGCTAGACTGAGGAGTCATTAACGGGCTGTTCACATAGCACTTCACATCGTCAAAAGAGAGAGGAGTTTATAAATTTTTAGGATCGCTTCAAGGAGCGAAACTTCATCAGAGCTATGACATGGGTTTCTTCAAATCAGTTCATTACTTCCATCTTGGCCGGCGCAACATTGGCGATGCTCTTGCTGTTAATGTCATCCATGGACGGCTGCATCATCATTACAATTCAAATCAGTCCCACCACTGGGCTCGGGCCTCCTCTTACAATGTGAGGTGTACAGGCCATAGTCCACCACTCCGGATTAGTCGACTTCAATGAGATCTTTATGGAGAGCTCTCAGGAGTGCTGATGTCCTCACGATTTAGTCCTTCACCGTAGAAAGGAGTAGCAGAGGAGTAGGTTTATAAGAAATATTTAAAAACACAAGCTTTAATTATAGATCCATAAAACAAAGAAATTCTCAAAATTTCATAACTGTACTGTTAACCGTTGAGCAGTTCCTTTGTCTGGACTGTCTAGATTTCTGCACCGTAGTGTAAGAGGAAGTGGGTCTAATTAAGCTTCCAAGATTAGACCCGTAACAAACAAATATACATATATACTAATATACAAACATACACTGCAAGTTAAATAAAAGCTTGTTATAAAAATATCAATATTTTCAGAGAGTGGGCATAAGTACAATGAAAGAAAATTGATTTAGGATCGAATGAATGCTCAATCAAGAGCGACGCGTAATTTTGTCCTAGTAATGTAGTCAGGGAATCTGATTTGAGCGGATGACGTGTATTCAGCCAGTAATACAACATTGATGAAAGATACAATATTATTAATATTATGCCAGTGTTATGTTCCAAATAAACTTTTATATACGACTAGCTGTACCGCGTTTCTGCGCATCAACTCATCAACCATGTGTCCGATCGATATCATTTTGGTATAACCTTTTTCTGAGAAATATGAACAAAATTCCTAAAAACATCAGTCAATCTCCTGCCATTTCATTGTCTATAAACTACAAAAAACATACAAAAAAGTAGACATTGTTTTTTTTTGTAAATATGTAGATATGTAATTCGATTTTAAATATATTATATCTCGTTTGTTTCTAGGTTCTACAGAACACGTTATGCATTATTGTTTAGAATGTAAAAAAATATATTATATTAGTTAAAATCAAATAAGGGCCATAACTTTATAATTAAATATACGTTTAAAAGATCCAAAAGTTAGTGGAATTTAGGTGTTAGGTCATTCTAAAATTGTGGGCAAATGTTAAACTCTAATAGCAATTGTCAATACTTACTCGTATGCTTAACGTCTCAGAATTATTAGATGCCTAAGTATGCATTTAAGTTAATAAATTAAACCAAAACATTTAAATAAAATAAAATAAAAATGAAAAAGCCTTTATTTTCTTGCAGTAAGTTGACAAAATTAAATATTGCTTAAAAATTATTTTTAGTACCTATCTATTTGTATTTAAGTAAGTGATTAGCTGTTATTACGGAGTTTAACTTTTAGACAATTAATTAATGTTTGATGGATTTAGCCATCTGCTAGAACCCCTCTACGGGTGAAGGCCTCCTCCAAAGATTGCCAGTCTTCTCTAGATTGAGCTTTTTGAATCCAGTTTGGACCAGCCGTTTTTTTGATTTCATCGTCCCATGTAGTTGAAGGTCTGCCTACGCTCCTTTTACCTGTGGGGCTTAACCATGTGGTCACCTTTTTGGTCCATCTCTGGTCTTGTAGGCGCGCTACATGCCCAGCTTACTTCCATTTAAGTGATTGCGCGTATGTTAATCCGTCTATTGCCTTTGTGATTTTTCTTATTTTGGTTTGTCTAATTTTTAAAATTTTTCTAATGTTTAACATACTACGTTCTATTCCGCGTTGACATGTTCTTATTTTGTCTCTTGTTTTTTTGTTGAACTTCCACGTTAAGCAGGCATACGTAAGACACGGTATAAGGCAAGAGTTTAGTAATTTAGTTTTTATTTTAGCTGGCATGGTGCTTTTAAATATGTCTTTCATTTTCCAGTATTTGTTCCACGTCAACTGTGCTCTGCGCTCCACTTCTTGCTCGTTGCTTTTCTGGTCAAAGCTAATTTGTTTACCTAGGTATATGTAAGTATCCGTGTATTTAAGAAGTTCACTATCGACATATAGGTTTTTCTTAGTGCTGTTAGTCATTAGCATTGTTTTGCATAGGTTCATTTCTAAGCCCACTAGTTTACTGGCGTCATTGAGCGATCTTATCATGTATTGAAGTTTTGATCCTGTTTCTGATAGGAGGATTAGGTCGTCTGCAAACCTTAGGTGGCTTAGGTAACCTTCATTGATCTTTACAGCCCGTCCTTCCCATTTTAGTTGGCTGATAATTGTTCCTAGTATGGCTATAAATAACACTGGTGAGAGTGGGTCGCCTTGTCTTACTCCTCGCTCGACCGGAAACCATGGCCCTGCTGCCTCTAGTTTTACTCTACTCTTGCTGTTATTGTAGATATTCTCGGTTACACGGACGTACTCTTTCTCCACCTTTTGCGATATTAGTGTTCCCCATATGCTTGTATGTGATATGCAATCGAAGGCTTTTTGGTAGTCTATATATGCAATATAGAGTGGTCTATTTTTTTTTCTCTATATTTCTCGATGAGAAGCTCTAGTGTGTGTATATGATCAGTCGTCGAGTATCCTTTCCTGAACCCTGCTTGCTCAATGGGTTGGTGTTTTTCAAGTGTAGAGTTTATTCTTTTATTTATTATTGATGAGAAGAGTTTGTAGATATACAAACATATAATGCAAGTTAAATAAATGCTTGTAAACAGAGTTCAATAGTGTTGAGAAGAGTTAAATAACTATTCGACATACGACGGTGGAAATGAAATGCAATCAAAATGTGTCGTAGAAAGTTATTGGCAATACTGAACTGATTGATATATGAAGTTCCATCACTAGAGGCCAAATATTCAGAACGTATTTGTCATATCGCATATTTAGCAAATTATTTTGTGAATCTGATAACCTATGCCCATCGAATGATTTGCAACTGGTTTTGTAAAGACAACTGTAAAATTAAGTTAACAAAATATCCATTTACCAAAATATTTTAATTGAGTCTCAGAAACGTGGTTATTTTATGAAAAACTATGAATGAACTAGAAATACTAATGGGAATTTTGCTAGAATGTTATCACCATTGTAACGCATAAATCCCGCTCTGGCGTCGGGTCTCCACTCACAATGTGAGAGGAACAGACCACAGTCCACGACGCTAGCCAAGTACGGATTGGTGGACCAGAATTTTATAGTTTTTACCCAACCTTAAAATTTTACCTAAATCAATCTCTCTTAATCTGAGAAGAAATTCAAATCCAATTGCTAGCTGATCTACATGGTTTTGAAGTGCTCACAGGTCTCGAACGCTTCCGTGCTTCGGACGGCACGCAAAGCCAACGCGGTTGCTATAGTTAAATAACAGTTGTAAAGCTGCATTAAGGACTTCGAGCAGTATACAACTTCTGGCCAAGATCCCCTTCACGACTCATTGGAGCAGCGTGGTGGTCTAGGTCTACTTAGTCACGAGGAAAAACCCGTGCCACTGAGCCATTACTGGATTGAAGCCAATACTCTTATTATACTAGTCCCTTATGCTCTTCACACTTTCTACATAAAACTATTAAAATCATTGCCACAAATAAACCAGAGCACACGTATTAAATTCCTCTGCCAGTCAAACGTTACCGAATATTCGAAGATATAGTATCGTCGCTAAATATAGCCAAAATACACATTGTGTTGGATATCATTGGCGGCGATTGACAGGGTGCAGTCGATTGAAATTTAATTAGTTTGGCAGGTGTCCAGAGCAAACGAAAGTGTTGGCAGCACGCACCGATGGAATCAAGATATCTCCAAAAGACTGAAATGTTTCCAACCGGCCACTATTGATGGGTTCTACTCGCATTACGGAGGCCTAGAACATATGTACTCCACGACGGTGCTTCAATACAGATTAGTGAATGCTTTAGTGACTTAACGGTCGAAATTTATGTGCCTCAGTGATTTTTGGTCAAAAGGCCTCCAAAATGGCTTAACGATTTGCATTTAATCACAACAAGCGTGGTCGATTGATTAACGTACCCTCTGAGGCACGGAAGCTTCTTGAAATTATTGCTACTAGCGGACAGGTATACTTCCACGGAGCGTACGCGATATTTCTAACTTTTCTGACTACATACAATCCCCACAAGCCGCCAGGCTATGACCGCTGAATACTGTCATAGACTTAAACACCGCACCAGGATTCTCTATGTTGTAGGTGCCGTAGACATTATGATACCAGAAATCACACTCCTAATCTGAGAACAAACATTGATTGAGACAAATATTACATAAATGCACCGGGAGTCCGAATCTGGAATTCACTTCGCAGGCAGGACCTACTAACTGGGCTACAGAATCGTTATCCTTACTACAATTATAAATAATCGCGAAATTAACTCTGTCTGTAGTAAACCACTAAACCGATTATGATGAAAATTTGTACAGAGGTCGAATAAAATTTACTTTCTAACTCGAAGAAAAAATTTGAAGGGGTGACAAAAAATGAATGTCTGTGTGGAAGTTGGACTTGTAAGTTTGTATTTTTACTTTAATCGCGGGAAGTAGCTAGTTGATAATAAAGTCAAAATACCACTCGCAATAATGTTAAGATTAAAGAGGATAACTTTGAATGGAACAGTGCTAAAGAGGAAAATTACTAGATATAAATAGATGTAGCCGCCATTGAGCGAGTAACGTTTACGACATTGCATAACAAACGGAGATGGCATGTTTCATAACGACACACAATTTATATTTGCACTGCGTAATATCCGAGCTGAAGTAACACCATGTCACGTAGTGGGATGGCTGTCATTGCCAAACGACGTCTGCGGCTGTGCACACTAAACGATATTTTATGCTAAGGCAAGCAAACAACTGCAAGAGTCATTCGATGGCAAATGATCACCACCCATGGACTAGAGCAATACCTTGCGGGGGTGTCGCTAACAGTCGAAGGCTGGATAGCCAGGCACTAAACTCTGTGATTGCAGCTTTTTCCATGATAGGTGAATGAAAGCAATATGACAACGGCGTCAAGTACAGTAAGAACATACCGCTGCAGGACGGGCGACATATAAGGAATAGGATGGAAAGCCACTAATTAGTGGGGAGAAAGCAGGGAGCTGACTCTACAACACTGCGACCAAAGTATTTCAAGGGCTTTATTTATAATAAATTGTTTAATATAAATAGAATAAAAATTAAATAATATAATTGTGTTTAAGCTGCTCATACTCATAGTGTTGTTTCTTCCGACGAGGTAACCCACGAGATACGTGGTGGTAGATTTCTGCTTCTTTGCCTACCTGGTTAGGCAGTTAGGTCCTCAATATGATAACATAAATAATTTATAACTTGATTTGCCTTTCATTAACAGTATCTCATCTCCATCCTTCAGGTTGTTCAGATCTTAATTTCTGTTGTGAGAAAAGGTGCAATACCCTTTTATGTTATTACCTTATAAGTATGCTAATCAGATGATTGAAATGGAAAAAGGAAATGATAAAATTAATCGAAATATATGAATACAATACAACAGGATAGCGACCAAAGCAGAAGCAAGCACAGAACAGTGTATAATAAAGGAGTACACAGGTAAAACTCAAATAGGTATTCCGCTCACGATAACTTCAACAAACGGACGCTCGAGCGGTGCAGATAAACTCGTTCGGCCTTGCCACGTCGTTGCTTAGCTCTTTTTCCTCCTCGCCATTACGTATTTGCATAAAAAACCAACACACTTTGTTACAGTTGCCGGTTCGAATGCAAAAAGCGATCCTAATGAAAGAATAGGGTTCAAATTCGAAGGCCAAATTTATAAACTGCGCGCAACTATAGCTATCAAAAGTGATACGGGCGGTCGCATAACTAATAGCACACGTAACGACCTCATTCAAACCAATATACAGTATTATAATGCCAGTGTTGCGTGGCTTTGTTGTGGACTTGATATGGCGTTTAACCATGAGTCAGCTGCCGACCTTGGCAAAGACAAAGACCACGCTATTGTATGTAGCGAGCGGTATTGCAAGCGATAAAAGTATACCTAACCAGGCGGGCGATCGTGTGTCGAGAATATAAATTAACATGCAAATACAATGAAAACATTTGCGAATGTAGGGACTTGTTATTCGAGAAGCAAACGTCGAAATGATAAATTGATTAAATGTGTATGGTCCCAATGAGGCTGTGAATCGAGTGTAATGTGTGACTAGTTCAGGAATAAACTCTAACTTGTCAATTTGACTCACTCGTTCCAAGAAAACTTCGTGAGATGTTGACACGGTTTTGGTTTTATAATACGGTTTATGAACAAGAATTTAGCAAACATGGCGCAACGGAACGTTTGTCCACGAACCTACGACAAGCTGACACAAACAAACAGCGTCAGATAAACGCATTTTTGTTTGATGACTAAGATATTTAGCTATATTTAGTTAGAATGATGCCCTTTTGTGTGCTGAGGCCGATTCCAATTAACAGAACTCAAAAAAAAATCGTAAACAGAAATGATTCACATCTTCTATCAGAAATAGGTAGGTATTAGGGCCAAATTACATAAAGTCAATGGAAAATAATGTAATTAAATTAATTTTGACAAGTTCAAAGAATGTTATTTTTAAGGTTCGTTTGCGTATTTAGTGTTGTTTCTATGGATTCATGTTTTCGTAAGGAATGAAGTGTACCGTTGAGTTATTTACTTTGCACGAACTTGGAAACCAACAACCGAAGTTTTTAAAAAGTTGTATAATGAAATGAAAACAAACGAAAAAGTTACTAGATCACGTTTCCATTACGCAGTCAGATTGGAGAATTTCGTATGGCTTGAAGCCAATAACGGCCTAATATTGAACACGGATGAGGCCTCTCCTAATACTGAAGAGGCCGAGACTGTACTTAATGACATGAATATCTTTGGACGTAAAATAAATATCTTTGAACAACTCAGTGCTATACTAGACAGTGATAAACTAGAACTTCAGAAATCAAGAGTGCTTTTGCTGAATTAGTGCGCCTGACCCGAATCACTTCGCTGCTTACCATCAAGCGGAATCGTGGTCAAGCATTAAATTACTTAATTAAAAAAAAAAAGCAGGCAGGTATTGTTATACATAAAAATTAAGGAGGTTGAAATAAGAAAATAATTCTCTGGAATTTCGTCACTGAAGGACAGAAAACTATGAAATTGTTAAAAACTATGTTCCTTTGATAATAAGAAATAAATAAATATATGTTTTAGCATTTTGAAAATTTCGACGGGACGGGAAATTTTTACGGGATTGACTTTAAAATGAAATGCCACACGTTCGATGTCACTGCCAAAACCTTTAACACAGCGCAAATTCGATCTGGATTTTTTCCATACAAACTTGTCAACTTTGTAAGTTTTGTAGGCAAATTTGATCTGGATTTTTTTTCCATACTATCCGGCCAATTTTGTAAATTGTATGTGCAAATTCGAAACGATTTTTTCCATACAAACTTGTCGAATTTGTAAGTTGCGCTTACATACATACATTTTATAAATTAAGCAAAACGAACTGTATTTTTTCCATACACAAAACTTGTCACTCTTATAAATTATGTATCCAAATTTGATCTGGAATCATACAAACTTGTCACTTTTATATGAAAAAAAGTTCAGATCGAATTTGCATCGAGTAGTCTTGGTCAATCGTAGCACGTGTATCTAAGTACATACGTACATATATTGTTTAGCTCGTGACCGTTAAATCCGGTTACAGTTGCCAGATCAAATAAAGTAGTCATGAGGTAACATTAAAATATTTATAGATTTAATGTCGATATAGCCTACTCATGCTTGTATTACATTTGTGGCCAGTAATATGATTTATTTATTTTTATTTTTTAACTTGGCGTTTCTTGTGATCCCCTCGATAACAACTAATAAACAACTAAATGTGGACCGCACCAATATCCTTAGAACATTTGTGGCGCTAATATTAGAAAAGGTTGCCGACTTCTGGTCTAGACCATGAGGCACAGTAAGAAAACAATATTCGAGAATTTACGCAACATACATATGTATGTGGGTGGTGCGTTATCAGTCGTCTGGTCGTGAAATATTTATTTACTTGTATTTTCATTGTATTACCATAAATTTTGTTTCCAACAACGGAAGTGTGATGAAGTTTGTCACATGTAAAGATATCGTATTTTGACGCTGGCCGTCGCGGGTTCGATTCCCACCTACAACGAAATTTTCTGTGATCAGCACGAATGTTTGTTCTATATCTGGGTGTAATAAAAATATAATTAGAACGGACGGCAAGCGGCTTAGCCTTTAATGGTAAAACGTAGTATAATAATAAGTTTTTATACAATATCTTTTATTGTATCATTAACTAGGTGTAACGCCAAATGATATTCTGCCATATAAATTGCTGAACTTACACAGGATTATAACTATTATCCGGGTTTAAAAGTATCCTACCACCTTTAACATTAAATGGACTATCCAAATAAAAACAATGGCAAGCATCATCATCACCTCAACCCATCACGGCCCACTATTGAGCACGGATCTCTTCTCTGAATGAGAAAGTTAGGCCGTAGTCCATCACGCTG